>JAXIVJ010001891.1:15000-123296 GCA_036785665.1 Chirona hameri | reverse complement strand
CAGGATTTCTCCCAGGGGAGGGGGGCAAATGGGATCAGACGGGTCCTCGTAGCAAGGGGCCCCACATGATTAAAACAGTACAGTATGAGGTATGTTGTGACAAATAACTTTCGACAACGATTTTTTTTGGGGGGGAGTCAAAAACTCAAAATTTCGAAAATCCGCGATAGCCATTTTCAATATAATATTATTTATTTTCTTTCGGAGTTTTTATTTGTAATTTGCTTCAAAACTCGATTGTCTACGATTTGTCAAACATTTATTGCTTTTCCACCAAAAATAGGATGACATGACGTGATTAAAACGTCCTTAGCTCCCAAAGTACTCCACCATTTTCATTGAAATGTTGTGATAAGACGTAGAATGGAGGCAGCATAAGGTACAGAAAGGTTCACGTCGATATCTATTCATTGTTTTCCAAGTTATTGATAAACTCAGGGAGGGGGGGGGGGGGCGGCAGATTCTGCCACATCCAGCGGGGCGCGGGTTAATCAAAATAATATCCTGAATCTTCTTCAATTCGGATTGAGGAAACAACACAGAACGTACATGCCGATTGTGTACATGTACGATGAAGTTACAAAATATCTACAAAATAACGAAATAACAGGCTCCTTATATCTTGATTTACAGAAAGCGCTGGATACCGTTTACTTATAAATTTTCTTGAAAAAAATACACCAAATTATGATACCGAGGGGTTTCTACAACACGATAGTCATATCTTAACCCGCGCACTGATACCTCTGATAATTACACGCCCTGGTGGGGGGGGGGGGGCGGATTCCACCCCCCTGCTAAGATCTTGAAAACCAGGCAACGTAGCGACAAGCGGAAAACGGCGTTAGATAGCTTGCAACAAGCTCTATGGAAAGTATATTTGTCTTTTTTAGGTCAGGTCAACTTGAGGTTACCAGAGGTCATCGAAAGTCAGATTTTCCAGTTTTAGGCCTTCGCTCCAAACAAAAAAATATATCTCGGGAACTATGACAGGTAGGAACAAACGGAAAAAGCAATCGAAAGCTCTTGAAATATTCAATCCCCCCCCATCTGTCTCCTCACATTTGAGCTCAGATCAATATTTTAGGATCCAGGTCATCGAATGTAAAAAAAACTGTTTTTGGCAAAACAGTTTCACGCAAATAACTTTTTACCTAGTGAAGATAAGGCACTATTTGTTACGCCATTGTGTTTGTCTCGTCAAGGCGCTACTAATTCAAAATCGTAGAAGGATGAATATTTCCACGGGGGGTCGCTCAGGAAAGTACGGGCCAACGTGTTTGTCCGGATGTGTGTCCAGGCGAGATCTTTGGCCACCTCTGCAGGTCGACGCTGCGGTTATTGGTTCGGAAGATAACCGGGGGGGGGGGGGGGGGGAGACGACACACGCCACCCCAGCCAATGGCGTTTGGCTGAGACCCCAGCCAATGCCGGGTTAATACTCGTGCATTTGCAAAGCCTTGTACTCCTCTCAGACGTTACTAGCATACACTGAAAAACAATGAGAACTTTGACTGGTCTTCCTTCGAGAGCCTCGCCGGCGCTCGACCGGCAGACCACCTCTACCACCACAGGACCCTCTAAAGGACATCAAAGGCCCTCTACAGATCGGCAGGGGCCTCTAAAGGCCGGCATATGAACATCTGCAGATCAGCAGGGCCCTCTAAAGGCCGACAGAGGGCCCTCTGCAGATCAGCAGGGCCCTCTTAAGGCCAGCAGAGGGCCTTCTACAGATTGGCTGGGGCACTCTGCAGATCGACAAGGCCCCTAAAGACTGTAAGAGGCCCTCTAAATGCCGACAGAGGCCCTCTGCAGATTGGCAGGGCGATCTACAGATCGGCAGGGCCCTCTAAAGGCCGGCAGGGCCCTCTAAAGACCGGAGGGGACCTCTAAAGGTCGCAGGGCCCTCTAGAAGCTGGAAGAGCCCTCAAAGGCCGGAAGGGCCCTCTAAAAGCCACCAGGGCCCTCTACATGTCGGCAGGGCCCTCTAAATGCCGGCAGAGGCCCTCTACAGATTGACAGGTCGATCTACAGATCGGCAGGGCCCTCTAAAGGCCGGCAGAGGGCCCTCTCCAGATCGATAGGGACCCTCTACTGATCGGCAGGGCCCTATAAATGCCGGCAGAGGGCCCTGTACAACCGACAGGGTCCTCTAAATGCCGGCAGGGGGCCATCTGCAGATCGGTAGGGCCCTTTAAAAGCTGGTAAATGACCCTCTCCACACTGTCTGGGCCCTTTTGTACGTATTTACATATACATGCCTTTAACAGACAAGCAAATGCTGTTATTTATTCGTGTTACGATTTTTTAGGTTCGTGAGCCTTCTTTTATGCGACGTAAGGCGTTTCGCGGGCGCCTGACACCATCCAAAACACTGCGAAGGCCCCAGGGGGCCTTCATTCCACGTGGTCAGGGGTCCCCTTGCAGGGGACCCCTGACCTTTGACCTCCAGAGGGTCTCTCTGGCTTCCAGAGAGCCCATCTGGCCTTCGGTAGCCTTTCTGACCTCCAAAGGACCCCCTCTGACCCCCAGGGGCCCACCTGACCTCCCCTCTGACTCTCAGATGGCCTCCTCTGGTCTTCAAATGCCCCCTCTGACCTCCATAGGACCCCCTCTGACTTCCAGGGGCACATGTGACCTCCGCGATGGGGCTTGCGAGATGGGGCCTCTTCGAAGCATGGAGGGCCTCCTTAAATGACAGGAGGGGCAAACAGATATGTTTCCCCCACCCCCCCCCCCCCCCGGCGGCGCCGCCGCTGACTTCATATAAAGTATATGAAGCTTAGATCGCATTTGCAACGGAAAGTGAACGGTATAACGTGGCTGTTACACCCTAAATAAGGCCATGGTAACCGATCATTTCAGCTGCTCTCCAGAAATTCCATGACCAGGTGGAACCTTATAATTCATTTGGGCTCAATTTAGAATCTCCAGCGAATAATATGATGCTACTTTGCACCACTTTTCCTAAGCGTAGCCCAGTCAGGGCGCCGTTCAAATTTGCCATTTATACATTGGTCCCTATGGCGCGCCGCAATGTTTTGCCCCCCAGGGCTGGTGGCGCCACCACACAGTGTGGGAACGGCCGTCCGGCGCAAGATGGCTGTCTAGTATTATATGGAGTAGTATTATATAGTATTATATGGGATATTATATTATATTATATGGAGGTCAGTGATCGTGGCAGCAAAATATGGCTGCACACCCGACTGGAAAAAATACACGCTTTCACCAACATGTTCAGCGTAATTCGGCGATTGCGCCGAAAATTTCGGCGCAAGTTCGGCGTAATTCAGCAATTGCGCCGAAAATTTCGGCGCAAGTCCGGCGTAATTCAGCAATTGCGCCGAAATTTCCGCGCACGTCCAGCGTAATTTCGTCTAGCCAAAGTTCGGCGCACAGACCCCCGGGATTCCGGTTCAATCCTTCCAGGCCGCACGACTGGGTCCACTGTCTACTGGTCCACGACTGGGCTGCTCCTGCCAGGAGCCTCGCCACTGACTTCACAATTCAGTCGGGGACACTTACGGTTAAATTTTATATTTTCGGAAACTTCCATTTTGGAAAGTGCGTTCCCATTTATAGAAGTAAATTCAACAAAAAAAATCCTAAAAGGCGGAAAATCGGGGGAGCTGGCGAACAGGTGGTCGCCACCATCGCTGAGCACCTGCCAGCCGTGGACAAACGGTACTGGGTGGGGTCAGCGGCGACGGCCAGTACCAAAGCAAAGGGTTCACAACTGCCGTTCTGTGCGAAGGGGTGGAGCAGCCAGAGTGGTACTCTGTGCTCTGGGACGGCGCTCACTGGATGGACCTTGCCATGAAAGACAGGGGCGGATCAAGCCGTGGGTTTTAGGGGGGGGGGGCAAATCCAGTGGCGTATTTCCAAAAAGTTGTTTAGTGGGGGGGGGGGGGGGGGGTGCAGGGGCGTGGCCGATTTTTTTTTGTGGGGGTCGGCTAATATGACGGGAAAAAATGTACCCCCATTTTGATCTGTGTGCGTTAGCAACATTTTTAATGTGGTTTCCATGTTATAGTAGGTAGGTACATGTTATTTAGCACCACAATATTTTACGGGTTTGCCTGATAAACCCCAGGAATATGGGCCTTGTAGAGGATAAAAAGCTAAAATGTTATTCATTAAATTCACCGTTACAATGAACCGAAGGCTTCGTCATGACGATGGCCACCGATGTGACGCCGCGAAGCGACGTGCACATTTTAATTTTAGGTCGTGGAAAACGAAATTTCAATATTGGAACCAGACCGTGAGAGAGGAGCCAAACCTCAGGTAACCCGTATTCCTGGTTGCACATCTCGGTATGATGACAAACATTGAAAAATATTGAAATTTTACGGGTTTGCCTGATAACTCAGAAATATGGGCCTTGTAGACGTAGAGGATAAGAAGCTAAAATGTACTCATTCAATTCACCGTTACAACGAACCAAAGACGATGACGATGGCTTCGTTATGACGATGGCCACCGATGTGACGCCGCAAAGTGGCGTGAAAATTTAGATTTTAGGTCGTGAAAAACGCAATTTTAATATTGGAACCAGAACGTGAGTGGAGCCAAACCTCAGGTAACCCCTATTCCTGGTTGCATATCTCGGTATGATGAAAACTATTGAAATTAATGTAGTTTTTCATATACATATTCCTCGGATAGTAAATCACGATGACCGGTGGCAGTCAGCGCTCAATAGTACATATGATAATAACTGTATACATTACATATGTACTGAACTGCAACAAACAACTGGTAACAGTGCAAACGGTTTAAAAGCAGCAAGAGGCAGAACGACTTTTCCGCGCATAAATGGTCCCTGTTGATCTTGAGGAGGCTGGGGCGAGATGGCTTGGGGAGATGTTCCTGACCTGGTCCTACTATTAGGCTCTTCGGTCCAGCAAGTTGGGCACCGCTGGAGCAGCTTCCGGGAGCCGATGTCCGCGTCTTCGCGTTTGCGTCACCTTTTTCGGAGCTCGGCTGACTAGCTAAACATGTAGCCCGCTTGAAAGTTAATATTGTATGAAGGGAGTGGGCCCTGGGGCTAGCAATTAGGTACTTCTAAGGAGTTAGGAGAGCCTCTGCCAGACAATTAATTCTTTTCCCATTTTCCAAATTTTTATAAGCAATTGCGAATTTTGTATCATGCCACGAAGCGGCACAATATTTGCAGGTTTTTCAATGTGGATAGCTGGATTTTGACTGCTGCAAAGGCAATGTTTACAACTGTACGTCCGACCGTTGGGGGGGGGGGGGAAATCATAGTTTCAGGACCTTTGGGGGGCATGACCCCTTGCCTCCCCCCCCCCTGGATGGGGGGGGGCATGGCCCTGATGCTTTGCACTGAAAGACGGTGACACCCTGATGCCGAGGCTGACGCGGCGCTGCGAGGCCTTCCACATGCTGACTTCACATTTGTATGTGTTAACAGGTGTTGTGCATGCGGTGTAGCACCCAATAAATTTCGGCGCAACAGCCATTGCGCCGAAATTTTGGCGCAACGGCTCCGCTGAGGCGTCCAGCGTAGTGAGTGTATTGTTTCCAGTCGGGGGCCTGCACACAGAATTTGTAGTGCATTATGAAGTTTTCCTTAAAAATTACGTTGTCTTTATGAGAAAAAAATGAAGTTTTTAAGTACAACAATTATCAAAGTATTAATCATGGAGCATAATATTAGGTTCCTATCATTTGTTTTCAAGGTGGGCAAACTTTCGTGACTGGGGGTGGCAATTCTGCTGACTGCGGGGGCATTCCCCCCTAGTTAACATGTTTAAATAGGCATTGCAAGTGCTGTTATCTAATTTATTCGTGTTACGATTTGTTAGATTCGTGGGCGTTCTTTTATGCGACGTAAGGCGTTTTGCGGGCGCCTGACATCATCTAAAACACTGGCGCCAGGGGGCCCTCGCTCGGTCACCAGAGGGGTCCGCCCGGCCTCAAGGGGGGGGGGGGGGCATGGCCCCTTCCCCCCTCCCCCTGGCTACGCCACTGGCTGAGATAGGCAGAACATAGAGGTCGTTTAACTTCGGACTGAACAAACTGATATTCGGATTCAGATTAAAAATGCAATACAAATTTAACTGATATTTTGAGATCTAAGATTTGACTAAGGTCTAAGCAAGGCTCAGTTTGTCGAATCATCACGATACATGCAACAATGGCCGCCGTCGGTCGTCGGTCGCCGTCGGTCGTCGGTCGCCGTCGGTCACATATTTCCAAAGTTATCACGGGCCTACAGTAACAGTCTGTGACACATCATCGTTGCTCATACGTGGCTGTATTGGTTGTGGTTGTATTGGTTGTGGCTGTATTGGCCCAGTTGAAACGATCGATCGGCCTCTGATCAGCCTCAGCTGCGGAGCAGGGTCAGCCTGCAGCAGCAGGGTCAGCCTGCAACAGCAGGGTCAGCCTGCAGCAGCAGGGTCAGCCTGCAGCAGCAGGGTCAGCCTGCAGCAGCCCGGCGGTCAGCTGGCGGCAGCCGGGTCGGCTGGCGGCAGCCGGGTCGACTGACGGCAGGGGGCGGCCGGCTGTCCCTCCCAGCTGCCGATCTGACGGTGCCGTGTTGGGTTTGATGACGGCAGGGGGCGGCCGGCTGTCCCTCCCAGCTGCCGATCTGACGGTGCCGTGTTGGGTTTGATGACGGCAGGGGGCGGCCGGCTGTCCCTCCCAGCTGCCGATCTGACGGTGCCGTGTTGGGTTTGACACCTGTGCGGATCACGTGGTGCCGGCTGGGTCAGAGCAGCAGCGCGGCCGGCGCAGCGTCGTAACGGTGCCGTGTTTTTGCTGTTGGCGCTCCATCAGGGCCAGGGGGACCGAGCTCACGGAACTGGTCGCCCGCAAAAACCCGACTCGGCCGAGTCTGCGCCTCCTCCTCCACTGCCCCTGTTACCAAGTCCTTGAGCGGGTTGGGACGGGACCAGGCCGGGGGTCCGGGTTACCAGCGTGGCGCCGAATGGCGGTCACGGTGCCGGGGAGCTCCGCCCCGCCGCCGCCGCCGCCGTCCGGCTGTACAGGCGGCGGGGAGGCCCGCGTCCGATAGGGAGACACGGGGCCGGTCAGCGGCGTTGATGGGACGGACCTCTGCACCTCTGCACGGCATCAGTCAGGCGCAGACCGCAGTCGGTGGCGCGCACCACCGGACTCGGGAGGGACGCAGACGGCGGAGGAGGCGCGAACCACCGGACTCGGGAGGAACGCAGACGGCGGAGGAGGCACGGACCACCGGATTCGGGAGGACGCAGCCGGCGGAGAAGGCAGCGACGGCCAGACGACAGCGCACGTGTCTGCCCTCCGCGACTGAAGGTGAGAGTGGTATGGTGGTGGTGGTGGTGGTGGTGGTGGTGGCGCGTGCCGTGACGTGACAAACGTGACGTGATCCGGTTCATAGGACGTTCACGCTGGAATGTCTCGGCGCTCGTAACGGTGGGATGTGAGGCGGCGCCTGCTGGCTTTAACTACCGATCCATGACGACTGCCGTGACGATAAATGCAGCATTGGCACCCTAAGTGTCAATTCGTAACGGTGGAACGGCAGGCTCTGATGACTGACGTGACGCGAGCAATGCCGGTAGCTGCCAGTCGTACCTACGAGTACGTAATGCCTGCTTGTAGAGCTCCGAGTGCGCTGCGTGATTCAAGTAATGCGGCCAACAAAGCATTAGTTGGCAGCATGATATTTTGTCGAACAGCTGTGACTCCTTACCTTTGCAGTAACCCGTGATAATACTTCCGGAATTATTACGAGTGAGCGCGAAGCGCTCGCTCGTCTTTCCGTGGTATATGGGAAAAATCTGAATATGAGCGGCCCGGCCCGGCCCGGCCCAGCCTGGCCCGTGGCGACGCTTTTGAGAAGCTCATATCTCTGCAACCACACGTCCGATTGACAAGCTGACTTCTTTGCTGAGCAGCCCCATCCAACCTACCCTGTTTGACACCGATGCCGACTCATGTGGGTGACTACCACTGCGCGTGGCGCGTGCCGCGTGAGGGGTGTTGAAAAGTGTTTCCTCGCAAAAACTCCGCAACGGCTGGGCCGATTGTGTTCAAATTTGGTGTGTGGTTAGGGACCTCTCAGCCGCCACTTTCCCACAAGTCAGGGGTGGGGTGCCTCTGCACGTGCGCACGTGCACACCCCTATTCTATATCTCAGGAACGGCTGAGCCTATTGTGTTCAAATTTGGTGTGTGGTTAGGGACCCCTCTGCCGCGGCCTTCCCACAAGTCATGGATGGGGTGCCTCTGCACGTGCGCACGTGTACACCCTTCTTTTATATCTCAGGAACGGCTGGGCCGATTGTGTTCAAATTTGGTCTGTGGTTAGGGACCCCTCCGCCGCCGCCTTCCCACAAGTCATGGATGGGGTGCCTCAGCACGCGCGCACATGCTCACCCCTATTCTATATCTCAGGAACGGCTGAGCCGATTGTGTTCAAATTTGGTGTGTGGTTAGGGACCCTCCGCCGCCGCCTTCCCACAAGTCATGGGTGGGGTGCGTCTGCACGTGCGCACGTGCACACCCCTATTATATATCTCAGGAACGACTGAGCCGATTGTGTACACATTTGGTGTATGGTTAGGGACCTCCAGCCGCCAATTTTCCACAAGTCAGGGGTGGGGTGCCCCTGCACGTGCGCACGTGCGCACCTTTTTTGTATCTCAGAAACTACTTGCCCTATCGAGTTGAAATTCACCATACATTTCCTTCGCGCTCGCTCGTTCATCGCCGACTACGGCGCCTTACTGGTATTTCAATGATGTCATCAGCTCAGCTAGCCATATTACTGGCCAATCTGTCGGTTAATGGATCACCATGATATGTGTGAGATAGTACTAGGTACTAGGTACTAGGTACCTACAATAAAGTCAAAAGAGTAAAACCGCAGCGTAAGCAACAATGTATGCTTGCTAGCTCGTGCCTAATAACAATATTCGTCAAACAAGGTTTATTGGGCTTCGAAATGTCTGAGCATGGCTGGGCTGGCCTGTACGCCTTTAAATTAAGGAAGCCAGAAATAAAAATGTTGTGTGCGCGTATAGGTACGTCTATCCAACGAGCGGATAACATAAAATTAACATTTGCATAAGCAGTTTGGTGCAGATATCGGTTTTAATGACACTTAAACTTGGTGATGCAATGACACTTCAGCTTTATGCGTTGTTGTGTCCACCTAACCTGGAATGCTTCAGGTAGATACTTAAGTTTTTGTGGTGATGTTCAGCCAAGGGCGTAGGCAAGGGGGGGGGGGGCAAGGTAGGCAAGGGGGTCATGGCCCCTCCCTGGAGGCCAGGGGTCCCTCTGGCGACCGAGCGAGGCCCCCTGGGGCAGCAGGCCCCAGTGTTTTTCATGGTGTCAGGCGCCCGCAAAACGCCTTACGTCGCATAACAGAACGCACACGAACCGATACAAAAATCGTAACACGAATAAATAACAGCACTTGCTCGTCTGTTAAAGGCATGTATATGTAAATACGTTAAAATATAGGAGCCCCAGCCAGTGCGGATAGGGTCCTCTACCAGCTTTTAAAGGGCCCTACCGATCTGCAGAGTGCCCCTGTCGGCATTTAGAGGGCCCCTTCCGGTTGTAGAGGGCCCTCTGCCGGCCTTGTACCGGCCTTTATAGGGCCCTGCCGATCTGGAGAGGGTCCCTGCCGATCTGGAGAGGGCCCTCTGCCGGTCTTTAGAGGGCCCTGCCGATCTGTAGATCCCCTTGCCAATCTGTAGAGGGTCTCTTCCGGCATTTAGAGGGCCCTGCCGACCTGTAGAGGGCCCTCTTCCAGCCTTTAGAGGCCCTGTCGATCTGCAGAGTCCCAGCCAATCAGTGGAGGGACCTCTGTTGGCCTTTAGAGGGCCCTGCCGATCTGTAGAGGGCCCTCTGTCCGCCTTTAGAGGGCCCTTCCAGCATGTAGAGGGCCTGCCGATCTACAGAGGGCCCCCTGTCGGCATTTAGATTGCTCCTTCCGGTTGTAGAGGTCCCTCTGTCGGCCTTTATAGGGCCCTGCCAATCTGTAGAGGGTCCCTGCCGATCTGGAGAGGGCCCTCTGCCGGTCTTTAGAGGGCCATGCCGATCTGTAGATCGCCCTGCCAATCTGTAGAGGGCCTCTGTCGGCATTTAGAGGGTATGCCGACCTGTAGAGGGTCCTCTTCCAGCCTTTAGGGGCCCTGTCGTTCTGCAGAGTGCCCCAGCCAATCTATAGAGGGCCTTTAGAGGGTCCTGCCGGCCTTTAGAGGGCCCTGCCGATCTGTAGATCTCCTTGCCAAACTGCAGAGGGCCTCTACCGGAATTTAGAGGGCCCTGCCGACCTGTAGACGGCCCTCTTCCAGTTTTTAGGGGCCCTGTCGATCTGCAGAGTGTCCCAGCCAATCTGTAGAGTGGGTGTAGGCCCTCTGCCAGCCTTCAGAGGGCCCTGCCGATCTGCAGATGGCCATCTGACGGCCTTTAGAGGCCCCTGCCGATCTGTAGAGGACTCTCTGCTGGCCCTTAGAGAGTCCTGTGGTGGTAGAGGTGGTCTGCCGGTCGAGCGCTGGTGAGGCTCTCGAAGGAAGACCAGTGAAAGTTATAATTGTGTTTCAGTGTATGTTAGTAACGTCTACAAGGCTTTGGTAATGTAGGCTTTGACTTTGACTAGAACTCGGGCTGCCACTACCAGGAAATGTCAGAAGTCCAGCGCTCTCCCACTGAGCTACAGGGGCGGACAAATCGCTCGTTTCCGCACTATCGGAGGCTTTTTAATGTTAGTGTCATAATTCCTACCCCAGAATCCAGATCACTGCACAATAATTTAGATGGGGCAGAATTAATGCATTGTACTGCAATAGAAGTTGCTGTGAGGATAAATAAAGCTAGGATATTCCGATAACTCCTATATATTACGGCTTATCACACATATTACACTATATATGTGACTATTCCATTTACGATTTTCATCTACAAGAACTCCTAAGTATTTAATGCATGGGTTTCTCGTGATTGGTGTATCATTCAATACTATGTCAAGATCTTGTCACGTCACTGATCTTGAATGGATTTGGTAATTTGTCTTTGATGCATTTAGTGATAATATATTTACATGGAACAACTCGTTATTTTTGGAATTAATTAATTAATCTTTATTTGCAGCTCTTCTACATTTCTAGCTTGAATATAAATTGCCGTATAGCATCAGAAAATAAGTAAAAGGTACCTATTTCTGTTGTATTGCTGATGTCATTAATATAGAGAATAAATAAAAGAGGACCTAAAATTGAACCCTGTGGGACGCCAATTTTCATCATATGTTTATTGGATGCAACTTCATCTTTTATTGCCATTTTATGCCTCTTATTAATATATGACTCTATCATGTTGTAGAACCCCTTCGTATCACAATGCGGCGTTTTTTTTTTCTCAAGAGAATTGCCAAGGAAACTGTATCCAAAGCTTTCTGTAAATCAAGGTGAAGCATGTTATTTCGTTATTTTGAAGAGATTTTGTAAAGTTCATCGTACATTTGAACAATCGGCATGTACGTACTGTGTCGTTTCCTGAATCCGAATTGAAGATTCAGGATAATATTTGCATTAACCCATGCCCCGCTGGAGGTGGCAGAATCTCTCCCCCCCTCTGGGATTTTCTCAATAACTTGAAAACAATGCGGCTAGCTGAAAAAATATCGACGTCAATCCTTCAGTACCTTATGCTGCATCAATTCTACGTCTTATCGCAACATGTCAATGCAAATGGTGGTTTACTTTGGGAGATAATGACGTTTTAATCACGTTATGACTTATGCCATGTAATGTTTGGTGGAAAAACAATACATGCTTGAACAATCATAGAAATTCGTGTTTTGACGAAAATTGCAAATACAAAATGTTGAAAAAAGGAAATGACAAAATATTAAAAATGACTATCTCGGATTTTCGAAATTTTGTATTTTTGACTCCCAAAAATAGGAAAAAAATAACTTGTTTTTGGTTGTCGAAAACTGATTTGTCGTTGTTTTACAACATACAACGTACTGTACTGTTTTAATGATGTGGGCCCCCTTGGCTACGAGGGCCCCTCTGATCCCATTTGCCCCCCCCCCCCCCCCTGGGCGAAATCCTCCCTACGCCCCTGCGTGCAGCATCATCTGTTGGGCGCCTAGCCATCGCCCTTCATCTTGTTTCCAACGGGAATTTTCATCAAAATAGCGTGAACGTGAATTTTCCAGTTTATTTTCTTGTGTTGGGCTATGAGAATAACTCAACGACAAATGCCTAATCAACATGTAAAAATCGAGAAAACTTTCGCTTTCGAGTCATTTTGAGGTAGTAAGCTAATAATGAATATTTGCAGAGAAATATAACAATTTGAGTGCGAGTACATATGTATGCCGCACTCGGTACAATTACCTATACTTAATATTATAAACAGGCGGCTGGGGGCCTTAAAGGGAGTGTGCCTACTGTTTTGAAATGTCAAAAATATTTTTTCATACGGTAAGTAGCTGTTGGTTTGATTGTTGTATATGATGAAATTCACATCTGGAGCCCTTTTATTTGAATTTTCACTTATATTGTTTTTTGTTTATTTTTGTTTCGATATCTATAAAACGATCGCCACTATGGTGATGTTATGTAAAACGGCGCATATAAGACAATACAATTACGGTCACATCATGCAAGATAGAAAGACGAGTTTTGCACAGCACGTTCTTGCCACTGTGAACTTTATTATGTGCAAGTTTCGTAGCTCTAAATTGATATCTTCTTTTTAAAAAATGGCCATCGGCCATCATCGAAATGGCCATCATCGAAAAACATGATGGCCGTCCAGTTTCTGTTCGGCTGCTGCTATCAGCGTGCACGAGCTGTTTTGTTGAATTGCTATTGGCCGGCGCTAGCAATATGCTAGCAGTTGAATCGATAGTTGCAGTGCTTCTAGTAGCGGAAGCCATCTGGAGTCTACCCGATAACTTTTTGCTCCCAAGCAAATTCCTGGAGTCTTTGAGTATCTCAGCAACTAGGGTGAATCTGGAGAAATTAAGTATTGGTTCAATTCAGAAAATTGTGTTCTATAGACCAGTGTCAATAACCCCAACTAAGCGATGTGAGTAGGCACACTCCCTTTAATTAAGCTGGGTAGTGATTGAGATGCCGGGGTCAAATGAGTGAATACCTACTATCCAGAGTCTGCAGACAGGATGGACTGGCGTGGTTGGACTATACCTTGCTCCCATTTGTGGCGCCTGGCCGGGATGTGCACTATTGGGGTACTGTTATGTGTAGTACTACATTATTATGCAGTACAGCAATGTAGTACCTATACTATATTGCAAAGACGGATATAGGGGGCCAACGGGGCCATGCCCCCCCCCAAGACGTGAAGTCTAATACATCTATATTTTCGTTTTTATAACGATACTGGGCAAATTTGGCCAAATTTGGGCAATTTTTCCCATTTTTCCGCTATTCTCTAAAAACCTCAGGAGGGATTCAAAATGACCCCCACCAGGGCGAGGGGTAGTTTACAAGTTTAATAATTATCACGTTTACAGGTGTCCTTATTTCATTATTTATATCCAGCCCCATTTCGATCTTGGCAAGTCTACAATAGAACAATCGGTCCAAACCCATCCTTTTCATGTAGGTCCTTGCCGTTCTTCCGGTTACAACGGCGGAGGCGGAGAGGGTGTTCAGTAAGGTGGAGAAGACTCCATCCTCTCTCCGAGCGACAATGACCGAGCTCCGGATGGAGACGTTGATCATGTGCGAAACCCACCGAGACCTAATGTCATCCGTCATCGAAGTCGTTGGCTTCTTTGCGCGATCGGAAAGCCGCCAGCTATATTATTTCAGGCTGCCGCTGCCTGGCTGGCTGCCACAGGTAATCAACCCTGAATGCTCCGAGAGGTTTTCTGCCATATACTGTATGGTGGTAATATGATAAATGCAGCCTTCACCGTAGTAGGTATCGGTTACTTCGTCTGAGTGTGTCGTATCTATGGGCCCGCCGAGATGCGCAAATGGTATCGAGGTCCGGGAGCAGGGACATACTTTTTCAAGAACCAGAGGCCTGTTCACGGGGTCTGTGGCCGCCGCGGATCCCGCGGCCAAGAGGCGGAGCTTAATTTGAACAACTTTTAACACTTTTGCGGCCGCCGATGGCGTCCGATAAATGGCGCGTGTAGCGTTCGCAACGAATAGGCAATTTCATGAAAACCCTCAATGCTTTTCAAAACCACTCGACTACATGAATATCTACGAGTCACT
This sequence comes from Chirona hameri, assembly GCA_036785665.1. NCBI lineage: Eukaryota > Metazoa > Arthropoda > Thecostraca > Balanomorpha > Balanidae > Chirona > Chirona hameri. The sequence continues at coordinate 109,057 of JAXIVJ010001891.1, read as the reverse complement.
ACGAGTTGTCATTTTTGGTCAAACAACCGCCAGTGAGCTGTGATATCAACAAAACAGTGCGCAAACTTTGTCTAACGCGCGCCATTTATGTCGAAGTTCTTTTGCGGCTGCTCCCGAGCAACCGCAGGATCTGCAGAGAGTAGAGTCTCTCCTCCCGGATCTGCTCTTTCGTGATTGGCTGACGATTAAGCCCCGCCCTTTTGGTCGCGGGAGCCGCGGCGGCCGCAGTCCCCGTGAACAGGCCTCTGGCAACGGAAGTTGATCATCCTATCCGATATGCGGTGTATATATGGGTAGCTAAAGTTTCTTGAAATGCATATTGAATTTGACGCCATGATCGGGTCATCTGCATTATTGTTTTGAATGGCGAAAGTGCGGCTGGTTCGATCATGTTTGATGTCCTCGCCTTTAGCTCTTTTTATCGGAGCGCAACAGATAACAACGACAAACATTTGTGCAGCGAAATGCGTATTTATTTTTCCGGTCGGACCCTCCCCTCGGCCTCGGGTTACTATCCATTGTATGTAATGTAAACAATGTAATGCAATGTAGACATGAGTAAAAGTGTGATGTTTGCAGAATTTTCCAAAACAAGCTCACACTTTAGATGTCTTATATGAAAAATAAGCTCGTTTTTACGGAACGTTAAGATCAGCCTCGCCAAAGTTGGGAGGCGCCGCCCCCCCCCCCCCTTCCCCGACCGGTCCCGAAGTTGGGGGGGGGGGGGGTGAAGCGGGGCGCTTGCCCCGCTCTGCCCCCCCCCCCCCCTGTTCCCGGGCCCCTGCGAATCTGACATAAAGATACTGAGAAAATGGTCCCTGTTACCTTGCTGTCACGGCATACATGAATGGACGGAAAACGACACGGTTCAACAGACTGAACGTGAGTAGGACGACCAACGCATCGACTCAAGGGCCCAAGGCATGGGGAAGGCGCTATTGCCATTCGTGCCATCGATGTGCATTGTGCAGGCAAGTCGATACGGCTGCCACGCACACACGCACCCTAACCTGAACGACTCAATTATAACAGCCTATCGCTTGATGACTTGAGGAACGTCTTTTTGCTATTGCACAAAAACATGATGCACTTATTTGAAATCATGCTCAGGTGAAAATGTGATTCTTATATCGCAGAACTGTTTCTATAAATGCTACCGCGACTGATAATAAACATATATACATATTTAAGCTGTTTTTTTTTTCTCTCGAGAAATGGTAAAACATTGCACATTGGCCCTGTCACAGAAGTGATATTTTAATAAGATAGCGAGCAACTATAAGCGTAATTGCGTGAGGGCTGACTGTTCTTCGTTCTTTGTATTCCTCTGGGTTATGATTTGTGCAGACCTTACTTATGATGCTATGATGCTCAGGCAGATCGATGTGCGCGCATACCCACTTCTGAGTTCTGATAACCCGTACTGAGCGTGCCTGCCTATAAGGTCGCAGCCTTGTTCATCTGTATTTGTCCTTTTGCAGGACGATGGCGGCGGTGCCTCTGCTGCTGTTTCTCTCCAGCTGCGCGGCGGCGACAGCGAGTAACATGACGTCACACACGCCGGACGCCGCACCACAGCACGTGCATAACGTGCATAACGTGCATAACGCCACCGGCACCGGTCAGTTCCAACGCCAAACGTAACCAGACCTGCAGTTTGACGGCTGTTTGAGGGTGCGGGCAGCTCGATCAATATTGGTATCTGAAATATATGGAAGTTGGAACTTAAGCAGATGCAGAGGCGTAGCCAGGGGGTGAAAATGGTGCTGCTGCACCCGGGAGATTTTGCCGGACCCCCTATGCCCGGCTGTAACCATGCGGCCTGGCGGCCGTCATTTTATGTTGTAAAATACCATGAGAAAAGCGGATCCAAAGCCCTCTCACATAATACAAGGACCCTCCTAGTCTGTCAGAGAGCCCTGTGATAAGGAGGAAGAACCCTTTCGTGAACCCTCTCAACAGGCCCGTAGCCAAGGGGGGGGGGGGGGGGGGGTGGCCCCTGAGCATGTCCGCAGGGTGACAAAGCAGCCAGTTCAGTCCCTGGCCAGGTCGGAAGGACCTCTGAACAGGCCGAATGGGCCCCTTGACACATAAGAGGGGCTTATTGGAAGGTCAGAGGAGTCCCTATAGTCGGACCGGAAGGACCCAAAGCACGTATATCTCCCAGATGAAGATTAAATACAAAGGGAACTTACTCCACAATACAAATATTAAAATCGGAGCTTTCGGGTATATTGTAACACCCTTCGTCAGCGATTAAGAGGCATTCGGTAACAGGTCATTGCTCGTCTTTAAGACGAGCAATGACATGTTACCGAATGCCTCTTAATCGCTAACGAAGGGTGTTACAATATGCCCGCAAGCTCCGATTTTATTTTGTCTTGTAAAGTAAGCCCTCTTTGTATTTAATATATATATCACCCACTCCACATCATGTCTTTTCGCGGATCCCAGATGAGTCTCTGAACAGGTCAAAAGGGCGTTGAAAAGGATGGAGCGGCCCTTAGACGATCTGAAGGGACCCTGGGTCTTTCAACAGTAAGAATGCAGTTGTCCAGGGAATAAAACTCAAAATTTTCGCGCAGCTCCGCGGCGCAATTTGTTTAAGAGTTCTAGGTCTTGAGCTTAAAAAAATATCCCAAATTGGTATAGCTGATTCCAAATTGGTGTCGCTGGTTCCAAAGTTGATATGGTAGTTTGCTAACTCCAGCTCTTAAAAGTTAGTATGGCCCATGCCATACCTGTCCTACTGCATTATCCATCCGTGTAACGTGCCTTTTCATCCGTTTTGTTTGGCGCTTTCAGCGCTTGGGAAGGGGGTCCTTTCAGCGCTCTGGAAGGGGGCCCTTTCGAGGCGCCGCCCCCCTGGACGAAATCCTGGCTACGTGCCTGCCTCTCAGGCCTGGTATGGGCTCTCTCAGGCCTGGAATGGGCCCAAATGCCGTTTAGGATATGTATGGGGACTGCCCCCCCCCCCCCCCACACACACACACACACTGTGACGGGTCCCCCGGCCGGATGCACCTGTCTCGAAAAATGCTGGCTACGCCCCTGAGCAGATGTCAATGTTGTCGAAAATATACATCACTCGTGTATGTACCTAATAACAAAATGATGCTTTGCACAAATACACGCCTTATATTGGAACAGATTCCGAAACAAGGTCTTAAACTGCAAACGTAATTATGTACATTTTTAGGACCACCACAAAACCATTTTGTCGTGCGATGTGATTGGATCCTAGATCCGTTTTTATTTTGTCATCATATATCTGGGATTCCTTTATAAATTCCGTTACAATTATTCTCAATTTGAATGTCTGCTAGATATTAAGCTTAATCATTTCTGTTGCAGGTGGTGTGCCGCACAGAAGACAAAAGCGACTGATCGCCTACAATTATGATGAGCAAAGGATAACGTTCCCTCCCGGAACCGTTTTCTTTATAACGCCGACATTGAATGTGCCCTTCATCAGAAATCTTAAGAAAGGATTCGAGTCAAAGTTAACAATAAGTGCTCCGTTTCAAAGTGAGTATAAATGTTTCAGTTCATTTCAATCTTCGTTTCCGAATACTTCTACTTCATTTGCTTGTCCTTGTATTATGTGTATAACTATGTGTTATGATAATATTAAATATAAAATATCAATTATCGAGGCACGAGGTAATAAGGAGATAACATTTGCTCGTTGTGCTATACTTGCCAAATTCAGATGATTTGATGTTTCAAGTCCTTGTTCACAATTATGTTTAAGATTGTCTAGATAAACTTGAGTATTTTTGTGCAGTTTAACTTCAAAATTTATGATTTTTTATGCTAATCAATTATTTCTCAATTTGACATGGACAACATGGTGCCGTGCGAAGACAACGCCATAATATTATACATCTTGCTGGTTGGTATGTGTGTCTGGGCGGCGAACATTAAGGGACAGAGCTGTCGTGAGCCGGCACAGTTCAGTGTTACCTTGCTGGTCACCACATGCAGTTACCCGGCAGATTGAGTCGCACAATGTCACACCTCGCTCACAAGAAAACATCGACAGGCTATACTGTCGCTCGGGACCCAAACTACGGGAAATGTCCGAATTCAAACCAGGGAACATTTTCGCACATAAGTGCCAGTGATTCTGGCTTTCGTGGATCGGAAACATAATATATATGTTAAATAGATTGAAACACAACTGATTATACGTAATTATTATATTTCTACCGCCTGCTTAACGAAAACCGTGGTCTAGAGAGACGATCACTTTTCTACTCTCAGAGGCAATGATCGAATCAGCAATTCACGATACAAACTCACCTTTGTAAGCAAGAAAACCCCGTTGTGGGGGATTATGGGCCACTGTGTACCACCGTTTCCCTACATCCCTCGTTTATCGGTACATCCTCTCCGACAGTGGTCCTTGACGACTTCGGCGTCACGGACGAGTACAACCCGTGGGGCATCGTGCCGGGCCTGTCAGTGCCGCAGGGCAAAGAGGGTCACGTGAAGCGGCGGCGACAGCAGCGCCAACGACGCACCGTCGACGACTACAACCCGCACCCGCTCGGCGACAGGTGGGAGACAGACACTGAACGCAGTGATCACAAACTCTGCTGCAGAGGCGGGAGGGAGGGAGGGAGGGAGGGAGGGAGGGAGGGAGGGAGGGAGGGAGGGAGGGAGGGAGGGAGGGAGGGAGTAGGATCTCCCTCTATTCAAAATATGCAGACATCACAGGCAAGAGTGTAACGTCAAAGTTGTCATATTGCAACCTGTATCAATGCTACAGTTCAACGGACGTTCAACGGGCTGGCTGTCGTCACTGGCGGCCGCAGGGGGAGGGGCACGGGGGCCATGCCCCCCCCCCCCTTGGTATTCAAAGAGGGGGCCAACGTATCTTTTGGCCCTCCCTTTGCTCGATGAATCATAATTGTACACATTGCCTTTGCAGCAGTCATAATCCAGCTATCCACAATACAAAAACTGTAAAAATTCGCGCCGCTTCGCGGCATGACATAAATTTCGTCATTGCTTATACAAATTTAGAAAATAGGAAAATGTATTCCATTAAATGTCTGGCAGAGGCTCTCGTTGGCGGTAGTCGGTACCTAATTGCTGGCTCCAGGGCCCACTCCCTTCATAAAATTTTAATTTCCAAGCATGCTACATGTTTAGCTAGTCTGCCGAGTTCCTAAAAAGACGATGCGACCGCAAAGATGCTGACATCGGCATCTAACAGCTGTTCCAGCGTTGCCCAGCTTGCACTGGCGGATCCAGGGACCAGGGTGAGGGGGGGACATCAGGGGCAAATGCCCCCCCCCCCCCCGCAGGAATCTGGGGGCATTTAATACAAGATGCCCCCCCCCCCCCCTGCGCGTTCCCAATTTATCGTAAAATCGTAAAAATTGTCTTTGCAGCAGTCAAAATCCAACTATCCACAGTAAAAAACGGAAAATTTCGCGCCGCTTCGCGGCATGACAACTTTCGCAATTGCTTATACAAATTTGGAAAATGGGCAAATGAATTCCATTAGGTAAGTATCTGGCAGAGGCTCCTTGGCGATAATTCCGGATCCAGGGGGGCATCAGGGGAAAATGCCTCCCCCTCCACAGGAATCTGAGACAGGCATTCAATACAAGTATGCCCCCTCCCCCGCGCGTTCTGCACTGAACGTGAAAAAACAATGATCTTAGGAGAAAACTTCATAAAAAAATGATTTTTTTCTCTCTCTCTCTCTCTCTCTCTCTCTCTCTCTCTCTCTCTCTCTCTCTCTCTCTCTCTCTCTCTCTCTCTCTCGAGTGATTGAATTTGAAGTTGGTATCTATCCCTTTCTTTCAATGATAGACAAAACAGCGCACCTGAGTCCTGATGCCATTCAAGCAGCCTCGGTGGCACTTAAAGGAAATAGTTCACCTTCAACATGGGTTTTGAACTGAAATAGCAGTTTTGTAGCCCGTGTTGAGAAATCCTTATCTGAAACTTTTCTTGGCTGAAAAGACTCTCCAGCCGAAGATATTTGACTTTTTGGCGAAGGAATACGGCGCATATATGATGTACCGTACCGTCTGAAAGTGCCAGCACTGCCATGGAGCATGCGCAGACCAATAACGCACACCATAAAATCAATAATTTACAACCTTCTGTCCTGAATTGGCGCGATGTAGGACCATTTTTTAAAAGAACAAAAAGAAACTGTATTAAAAATATAATAAAATCGTGTTCTGAAAAAAAAATCCGAAGGTGAACTATTTCCTTTAACCCGGGTGCGGGGCAGAATCAGCCCACTCACGGATTTTCTCAATAACTTGAACACTATGATAGATATCAACGTCAAACTTTCAGTACCTTATGCTGCATCAATTATACGTCTTCTCACCCAATTCCAATTAAATCGATACAGAATTTTGGGAAATAATGACGTTTTAATGACGCCATGCCATGCCACTTTCGGTGGGAAAACGATAAATGTTTGAACAATCGTAGAAAATAGAGTTTTGAAGCAAATTGCAAATTAAAACGTCAAAAGAAAGGATTTATTTTCGGAAAGAATCCACATTTTTGTTGTTGTGAATTTGAAAAGTGAATTTCCTAAGCTCGAATACCAAAATAAGGTGACCGGCCCAAATCCGCGGAGAAAAAAAATGGGGTTACCTTTTTGCCACAAAAAGATACCCCCCACGGAGAGAGGCTGGATCCGCCAGTGCCAACTTGTTAGACCAAAGTAGGGGCCCGGCCAGGGCCATCTCCCAAAGCCATCTCCCCACAGGCTCCCCCAGATGAACAGGAACCATTTATGCGCGGAAAAGTCGTTTTGCCTCTTGCTGCTTTCAAACCATTTGCACTGTTACAGGTTGTTTGTTAAAGATAGTGTGCCTACTGCCTACTCACATCGCTTATTTGGGGTTATTGCCACTGGTCTAGATAGAACATAATTTTCTGAATTGAACTATGACTTAATTTCTCCAGATTCACCCTAGTTGCTGAGATATTCCAAAGACTACAGGAACGTGATGGAATCACACAATTATCGGGTAGACTCCAGAAGGCAGAAGGCACCACTAGAAGCATTGCTAATATCGAAATATGGATCCAAATTTGTTAGCACATCGTTAGCGCCGGCCAATAGGAATTCGACAACACAGCTCGTGCGCGCTGATAGCAGCAGCCGAACAGTACCGTCTGTCCCCTACTCGCAACGCTTGATAGCCATTTTGACGCCATTTTTCAACGAAGGTATCAATTTAGAGCTTCGAAACTTGCACATAATAAAGTTAACAGTGGCAAGAACATGCTATGCAAAACTTGTCTCTGTCTTGCATGATGTGACCGTAATTTGATTGTCTTAGGTGCGCCGTTTTACAAAACATCTTTTTCCTATGTTTATAGTGGCGATCGTTTTGTCGATATCGAAACAAAAAATAAGAAAACAGAATATAAGTGAAAATTAAACTAAAAGGGCTCCAGTTGTGAATTTGATCGTATCCAACAATCAAACTAATAGCTTCTTACCGTAAGAATAATATTTTTGACATTCCAAAACAGCAGGCACACTCCAGGTAGTCAGAGTAAAGGCGGCTGCAAACAGCACATTCGGTGGCCGATATCACTGCGAAATTCCGCCTCGGAAAATCGCGGCGACACCGCGGAATATCGCCCTTTATTCCGGCGGATTCGGTGCTGTCTGCTCGCGAGATTCCGCCCCGCATGTCGCATCCTGTCCCTACAGTCTGTCCCAAGGTAACTTAATTACGGTCATTTTTCGACGAAGGTGTAAGTTTAGAACTACGACACTCTTACATAATAAATTTCACAGCGGCAAAAATATGCTGTGCAAAATTTGTAACCTCCATCTTGCATAGATTCGCCACTTTTAGACTAATACGTGTGTATTGTCCGCGGTTCCGCGGCGTTCAGTCGCGAAAAAAAGCTCGTACGGACCAGCTGTTTCCGCCATTCCGCCAGCGGACACTCGGCGCGTTTAGCTTGCGTTTTTCATCGTTTCGGCTGGCGCAGACGCGGAAAGTCGCTGCAGATGCGCGGAAAGTCGCAGCGATATCGCGGCCTCCACACGCCGAATGACACAGTGTGCGGCCGCCTTTACAGTTACATATGTATACAGTAATTATTATCATATGTACTATTGAGCGCTGACTGTCACCGGCCATGGTGTTTTACTATCCGAAGATAAATGTATATGACAAACTACATTAATTTCGATGCTTTTCATCATACCGAGATTTGCAACCAGGAAAAGGGGTTACCTGAGGTTTAGCTCCAATCACGGTCTGGTTCCAATATTAAAATTTCGTTTTCCGCGACCTAAATTTAACTTTTCATGCCGCTTTGCGGCGTCACATCGGTGGCCATCGTCATCGTCTTCGGTTCGTCGTAACGCTGAATTGAGTGAAGTGAATAGCATTTTAGCTTCCTATCCTCTACAAGGCCCACCGCCTATATTTCTGGGTTTGATCAGGCAAACACGTAAAAATGTCGCGCAGCTTCGCGGCGCTCAATAACAAGTACCTACTATGACATGAAATAAACATTTAACATGCTGCAAAGGCTTAACAAACATGCTGCAAGCTAAACACGCATACAAAATGGGGGGGACATTTTTTTCGTCATTTCAGCCCCCCCCCCCCACTCAAAAATTATCGGCGATGCCCCTGATCAGTGCGACCTGTGGTATGAACTGTGTGATTGAATTACGCTGCATCCCTCTAGTGCACAAATCCGTTGTTTCGAAGAAAAAATAAGATGGAAGCAATCGATGCGGTACCATTTCAATATGGTAATTTGACGCAGTCGCTGGTTTTCTGAATCGGACACCACCACCTCTATGATGTCAAAGGCCTTTGACCGGTGTGGTCGTCTCGGTCGTCTGTTGGAGATAAGAATGGATTGATTTCGCTTGATTACAACAGCTGTGATGTGAAGTAGAAGCAAGTTTGATATAAAATATCGTTCAGTACAGGGACGTAACCAAGGCGGGGGCAGCCCCCCCCCCCGAGCAAACCAATTTACACTAGATGAAATGCGATTCTGCTGACGACTCGACCACCCCCTCCCCCCCCCCCCCCGTCAACAACATCTCGCTGACGGCTGACGACCCGCTACCCTCCCCCCTCCCCCATTCAAAAACTTTTTAGAAATACGTCTCTCACTGAATTTGCCCTCCTCCCTCCAAACAAACAAACAAATTAAAAAAAATGTCATTGGTCCTGTTGCCCCCCCCCCCCCTTATCAGGCGTCTGCGGCCGCCAGTGGCTGTCGTCGTCTGAATTTTGCTACTACTAGTTTGGATAAGGGCGCCATGCACAATACATGTGTCGTGGGGGGGGGGGGGCAAGAAACACGTGATCACAACGCAAAACACGGCCGTCGCCATCCGGGTTGGAGCGTGGGCGATTAATAGCCCACTAACCGCCTGCGATAGTGCAGGGCGGCCGCCAATCGGGCCATCAAGGCGCTGAGAGTGCCGAGTCAGAGGTCGCCGGAATACCAACCGACGCCAGTCGTCCTTTTTACGCCGTTCTTTGCCGTTCCTCGATCATCCGTCATCTGCCGCGCCTCTGCCGTCGCCGCCGCGCCATCAGTGCCGCGCTGCGCCGAGATCGGGTTTGTTGACCGGCGGTCGACAGAGCGGGACAGACGGGGCAGTGCGCAGTAGGCCGGGTCATTCGATAGGCTTTTGCGAGCATGCACAGATTAATAGTGAAGTTATTATGCGCTATATCATTAAAAACTTAGAGGATTTTTTTGAAATTTTCTAATCAAATTTGGAGGTGCCAACCGGCCTCTTTTTAGGGACACTTTTCCATTTTTTCGTCAATATCGTACATTTGGGCATGAATAATTTTTTAACGTTTTTTGAAAATATCATTTTCGAACTCTCCGTATGCTGTTTGACAGCCGTCGTGATTTTCATAAAGTTATCATACACATTGAAGCTGTTTGAACAAATTTGACTGTATGAGTTTGAACAAAGTTGACTGTATGAGCTTGATCCGCCCCTCGAGACAGGACAGGTACCTGTCCTATCTTCGGGCCCGGTACCTGTCCTGCCTCCAGACGTGAGGTCCGATACCTGTCCTATCTCCAAACGTGAGGTCCGGTACCTGTCCTGTCTCCAGACGTGAGGCCCGGTACCTGTCCTGCCTCCAGACGTGAGGTCCGGTACCTGCCCTGCCTCCAGGCCCGGTAGTTGTCCTGTCTCCAGGCGTGAGGCCCGGTACCTGTCCTGTCTCCAGACGTGAGGCTCGGTACCTGTCCTGTCTCCAGACGTGAGGCTCGGTACCTGCCCTGTCTCCAGACGTGAGGCACTGAGGCCCGGTGGCTGTCCTGTCTCCAGACGTGAGGTCCGGTACCTGTCCTGTCTCCATACGTCAAGCCCGGTGCCTGCCATGTCTCCAGAAGGGAGGCCCGGTACCTGTCCTGTCTCCAGATGTGAGGTCCGGTACCTGTCCTGTCTCCAGACGTAAGGCCCGGTACCTGTCCTGTCTCCAGACGTGAGTCCCGGTACCTGTACTGTCTCCTGACGTGAGGCCCGGTACCTGTCATGTCTCCAGACGTGAGGGTCAGTATCTGTCCTGCCTCCAGACGTGAGGTCCGGTACCTGTCCTATCTTCCGGCCCGGTACCTGTCCTGTCTCCAGACGTGAGGTCCGGTACCTGTCCTATCTCCACACGTGAGGCCCGGTACCTGTCTTGTCATAAAGACATAAAGACATAAAAGAGAAGTGCAACAAAGAGCCTCTTGGGCCCATCCGAGGTTGCACCCCACCCCACCCACACCCCCCCCCCCCCCCTCCACCAGTTTCGCCCCTTCAAATCACCTTACTCTACCTGCATAAAAGAAGGCTAATCCCACGAGTATTTATGAACTAATCCCTTCTCTGTAAAGTATTTATCTAATCTAATTTTGAAGGAAGCAAGTGTCACTGCATCAGCGACATCCCCTGGTAGCATATTCCAATGTCCTACAACCCTTCTACTGAAAAATGACTGTCATAGCCTAGTCCTACTTTGTTTCATAATGAGTTTATGCTGATGACCTCTACCTCGATTTTCCCTATTGAACTCAAACATACCCTTTAAATATCCAGAATGCTGACTATTTACAAATTTGAAGACTTCAATTAGATCTCCTCTTAGCCTTCTATATCTAAGTGAAAACATACCCAATTTCTTTAATCTATCTTCATAAGGTAAACTACCAAGACAATTAACCATTTTTGTTGCCCTTTTTTGAACTCTTTCTAACAACCAGCAATCTTTCTCATATGTTGGAGACCAGGCTTGTACACAATACTCCAAATGTGGTCTAACGTATGCACAATACAGTTTTGTTATTACCTTTTCACTCTTGTAGGAAACATTTCTGTTAATGGCCCCTAGCATTCTAAGTGCCTTTTTCCTAGCTTCTACAACCTGGTCTGACGCTGATAGTCTATTGTTTACCACGACACCTAAATCTCTTTCCTTTTCAATCTGCTCCATTTTCTGCCCACCCATTTCATACCTATGTTTACTGCTAACCCGTCCAGCGTGCATAATCTTACATTTACTCAAATTGAATTTCATCTGCCATGCTTCAGACCACTCAACTAGCTTGTCCAGATCTGATTGAAAAACATCCTGATCATGTTTTCCTCTAATAATCCTGACAACTTTTAGATCGTCTGCAAATTTCAAGACTTTGCTGTCTATACTGTTCTCAATTGCATTCACAAATATTATAAAAAGCAATGGGCCCAGGACTGAGCCCTGTGGAACCCCACTGAGAACCTCCTTCCATTGTGATTGGCACCCATTCAATATAACCCTTTGCTGGCGTCCTGAAAGCCACATTTCTATCCAATCCAGAATCTTGCCCCTGATCCCATGAATTTTAAGTTGCAACCCCAGTCTTGTATGGGGGACTTTGTCAAATGCTTTACTGAAATCAAGAAAAGCTACATCTAGCTGTTTACCCTGATCAAAGCTATCTGTTGCAACATCCAAAAACTCCAGAAGATTAGTTAAACAAGAACGGCCCTTCCTAAAGCCATGCTGTGTATCCTTGATGAGTTCATTTTGCTCCAAGAATTCAACAATCTTATCTTTGATGATTGATTCAAGCACCTTGCAGACTAATGAGGTCAGACTAACTGGTCTATAGTTTTCCTCTTTACTTCTATCTCCCTTTTTATGAATAGGAACAACACTTGCTCTTTTCCAATCAAGTGGAATTTTACTATCTGCAAGTGATTTAGAAAATATGGCTAATGGAACCGACAACTCCCTTTCAGATTCTCTTAAAAGTCTAGCATGGATTTCATCAGGTCCTTCTGCCTTGTTAGGCCTTACTTTCTTTAGATATTCTAGAACAAGTTCACTACTTATGCCACCTAGCTCTCCTATAGTCTCCTCTGTCTCTAGCTCAGGCTGAAGTGCTGCAATACTACTCTGGTCCTCGATAGTAAAGACAGATTGAAACTGATCATTAAGCACTTCAACCATTTCACTGTCCTTGCTAACTAACACATCATCTACCTTAAATGGACCTATATTTTTGGAAACTGTACTTAACTTATAAAAACTGAAGAACTTCTTATTATCTGCATTACAATGTCTAGCTAAATCAAGTTCCTTTGCCCTTTTAGCTGCTGACCTTTTTCTTAACTGAATTTCTTGCATTCTGGTAGGCCTTCTGATTTATATCTAGTGAAGATCCCTTCAAAATGCCAAATGCACTTCTTTTAGCTTGTATAGCACTCCTTACTTCTGGGGTAAGCCAAACTGGATTGCCCTTGGTTCTGTTACGTTTGTGCCTGAGGGGTATATGCCGATTTTGAATTTGGCTTAATCTAGCTTTGAAAACATTCCAGGCCTCACATGCATCTAAACCTGCCAACTCAACGTTCCATTTTATCTGTGCGAGGTCATTTCTAATACCATCAAAATCAGCCCGGCTGAAGTTTGGAACCATAATAAGGTTATCTTTGGGCCTCATTTCTGATGAGATATTGAATTTAACCATATTGTGATCACTGGTTCCTAGACCTGCACAAAAATCCAGATCCAGTTCCCACTGAGTTAGCCTGTTGGTATTCCATTGCATCGCGTGTGGAGCCCCTCTGTAGGCTTCCTCAGCCGGAAAACTGCACCTGGTACACATACTGTAATTCCGCTCAATAGATGGCGCTGCGAGAGGGTGCCTTAAAATCCATACGGGAAATGTGGAGAAACAGCTTCAATGTAATTATAACTTTATGAAAATCACTACGTCTGTCAAACAGCATACGGATAATTCGAAAATTATATTATAAAAAAAGTAAATTGATGCATGCCAAAATGTATGATATTGACCCAAAAGAATGGCAAAAGTGTCCCTAAAAAGAGGCCGGTTAGCACCTCCATATTTGATTAAAAAATGTCAAAAATTCATGTAAGCTTGTAATGAAATAGCGCGTGATAATTTCACTATTCATCTGAAATCTGTTTTTCATGACCCGGCCTAGTGCGCAGCGCACGTGCGACTGCGACTCATTGGTAAAACCACAGGCGGTCAAAGAGCTTCCCCCATGGAGATCGGATGTCAGATGAGGCGACTCTTCTGCTTGCACGGGTCGATAACAGAGCCACAGAGCATGTACAACAGCCAAACAACGGCGGGGATTCAACTTCACTTGAACATGCTTTTATGTTCCATGCTCTGTATTGAACTGAAAATGCTTCGAAAAAGCTTACGATTGAACACCTAACACATCTTTAGTAGACACAGACCATATCCCAAAATATCACAGCATGAGTGCCTTTTCCATCTACTGCCGAGTGAAATTCTGCTGATTTGCCAATTTTTCATAGAGGTGAGTACTCACACAATAAAGAGACGACTCCAGGGCCCAAGCTTACCGAGTGCCGTGATTAGTGATCGCACCCAATCTTAACAATGCCGTAGATATGACATATTGGTGCGCGAACCTGCACAACTTTTGGAACCCGGGATCGAACCGGGGAGATCCAGATCTTTAGTCTAGCGTTCTCCCGACTGAGCCATTTCGACAACGAGCTGTACAGACCTCAAGCCTGGACAAGCCATTTCGACAACGAGCCTGGAGCCTGGACAAGCCTGGCACTCCATTCACGGCATGCCGTACTTACGCATTCACGGCTGATTTGGTAAGATTGGGCCATGTGGTCAAAACGGGCCCGATAGGCTGATAGCAACATGGCGATGCTGTGCTTGTCTGTGGATCTGTGTACCTCGCTCTCGATGTCTGTATCCACCAGAGCAATGCTGTCGCTCTGTGTGGACGCAGCTCTCGATGTCTGTATCCACCAGAGCAATGCTGTCGCTGTGTGTATGGACCCAGCTCTCGATGTCTGTATCCACCAGAGCAATGCTGTCGCTCTGTGTGGACGCAGCTCTCGATGTCTGTATCCACCAGAGCAATGATGTCGCTGTGTGTATGGACCCAGCTCTCGATGTCTGTATCCACCAGAGCAATGCTGTCGCTCTGTGTGTGGACCCAGCTCTCGATGTCTGTACCCACCAGAGCAATGCTGTCGCTGTGTGTATGGACCCAGCTCTCGATGTCTGTATCCACCAGAGCAATGCTGTCGCTCTGTGTGGACGCAGCTCTCGATGTCTGTATCCACCAGAGCAATGCTGTCGCTCTGAATGGACCCAGCTCTCGATGTCTGTATCCACCAGAGCAATGCTGTCGCTGTGTGTATGGACCCAGCTCTCGATGTCTGTATCCACCAGAACAATGCTGTCGCTGTGTGTATGGACCCAGCTCTCGATGTCTGTATCCACCAGAGCAATGCTGTCGCTCTGTGTGGACGCAGCTCTCGATGTCTGTATCCACCAGAGCAATGCTGTCGCTCTGTGTGGACGCAGCTCTCGATGTCTGTATCCACCAGAGCAATGCTGTCGCTGTGTGTATGGACCCAGCTCTCGATGTCTGTATCCACCAGAGCAATGCTGTCGCTCTGTGTGGACGCAGCTCTCGATGTCTGTATCCACCAGAGCAATGCTGTCGCTCTGTGTGTGGACCCAGCTCTCGATGTCTGTATCCACCAGAGCAATGCTGTCGCTCTGTGTGGACGCAGCTCTCGATGTCTGTATCCACCAGAGCAATGCTGTCGCTCTGTGTGTATGGACCCAGCTCTCGATGTCTGTATCCACCAGAGCAATGCTGTCGCTGTGTGTATGGACCCAGCTCTCGATGTCTGTATCCACCAGAGCAATGCTGTCGCTCTGTGTGGACGCAGCTCTCGATGTCTGTATCCACCAGAGCAATGCTGTCGCTCTGTGTGTGGACCCAGCTCTCGATGTCTGTATCCACCAGAGCAATGCTGTCGCTCTGTGTGTATGGACCCAGCTCTCGATGTCTGTATCCACCAGAGCAATGCTGTCGCTGTGTGTATGGACCCAGCTCTCGATGTCTGTATCCACCAGAGCAATGCTGTCGCTCTGTGTGGACCCAGCTCTCAATGTCTGTATCCACCAGAGCAATGCTGTCGCTGTGTGTGGACCCAGCTCTCGGTGTTCTCCTCACCAGGGTGATGCTGTTCCAAGTGATAGAGCAGTACCTGACCAACCTGGGCCAAAACGGGCCGGCCTGCCTGCTGCGGGCCATCTGCGAGATCAACCAGAAGACGCTGCCCTACCACGGCCTGCTCGGAGAGTTCCTTCAGATGATCTTCAGGTGAGCAACCCTTCATTCATGGAGGTCAAAAATGTAGCAAGTAACATTATATAGTCCCGAGAGTTTCTCTGGATTTTTTTTTTGGATGGATGCAGGCGCGTAACCACCACTGGGGTCACTGGGGATCAGTCCCCAGTAGCATTTTCGGATTTTAACATTACGCCTATGGGCGTTGCATGGAAATAATCGACTTCAAAGTGCCTCCGTCCCCCCCTAATTTCGGGAGGTGGTTACGCCTATGTATGGATGCACTAGTATTGCTACATACATACAATTCAAGGCGCGATATTCAATTAATAACGGGCGTATTTGCACTAATCTATAACTGTAACGATGAAAAACGGCTAAGCAAACTCATACACGAGCATAATGTATTAGTAGACGAGGGGAAGCACATTGTAATTTTAATGGGGGAACGTGGGCAATTCGCATTTCGTACCACTGGGATTATTTGGACCACCACCCTTCCAACCAAATCCAGAGCTGCGAAGCTGCGATCCATCTCAAATCACGATAATGTTCGGCACAAACGATGGTCGCATGCATAGTTTGACAGAGATCGCCTGTCATTTGACAGAGTTCGCCTGCCATTTGACAGAGATCGTCTGTCATTTGACAGAGATCGTCTGTCATTTGACAGAGATCGTCTGTCATTTGACATAGATCGTCTGTCATTTGACAGAGATCGCCTGTCATTTGACAGAGCTCGGTTGACGCTATGGTGAAAATAAGTCGATTTTGTTAAAACATCATCCGTTGATTGGATATTTTGTAGGCTGTAATGTTAATCACATGCCACTGTGTCGTATTGCAGTCTGTGTACTGTGTAGTATGCACTCGTACAATGTCTGGTGATATTGCCTTTGTCTTTGGTAGTTTCTTGGTGTGCGCTATTGCAGTCTCCAAAATGTGATGTTACTATTGTGCGAACTATGCAGCATCCATCAAATGGTGCTACTGTATTTGTATTTATTGAACAAGCAACCACAGGCACAGGGCCCACTTACGGTTGAAGTCACGCAACAGTAAATTAAAACATTCACAAATTACATGAGTCCACATGGTACAATAAGAGAAAACACAAAACTATACTGTATAGTAAACACAGCAGCATAAAATAAATACATAAAAGGCGATTAAAAGCGCCAGTAAAAGTAAGAACAAACGTTTAAATAAAGCGCTGATACAGGGAAAAACCTAAAAATAAACAAATATATAAAAGTGCCGGTAAAAGTAAATATAAACGTGTAAATATAGCGCTTATACAGGCCAAAGACCTAAAATAGACAAGTATAACTTAAAGGGTCACCTTGAAAGTTGTCTTGAAATTTGACTATAAGAGGTATTTCGAGTTGAAAAAACGAATATGGCATTTGTTTGAACGATAGAGGATATCCGTCGAAAAATGGGCATGTTTCTCTTTTCTCCTTCATGGCCATACAAAACTTCATGAAATTATGACGTCATGCATATGTTAGCTTGGAAATGGAAACTATTGCACACAATAACGACGGACTTTAGGCATATATACGCAGGCTGCTTGCAACGTAAACAACCGTTGTGAGGACCCAAAACAAGTTTCGGGGAAATGCAACTTCTTTTTCTAAAAGGGGCCGTCCTGTGTCGAAATTACTTAACGTAGGGAGCTTTTTTTCTTCTTCACACAACCCATTTTTCGATTTGATCTACACATCTGCTATCTTAGTTCAAAATTCAATGTTAAAGGTGAACTATTCCCTTTAAAGCCAGTGACTGATCACGGGACGTGATCTAGGCTCACAGCAGCGACCTTCACTCAAGTATGTACCCTGACCATCAGCGAACTTCGTGACGTCAGACCTAAGGGTACGAGACGGCATAAATAAATCTGTCTGAGGGTTGCTGTGTGTGAGCGAGCTAACTCTCGCCCTACGGGGGGGGGGGGGGGGGGGGGGGCTGACAGCCCCCCGAGGTTTTTCTTTAATAACTTTTTACACATGCGGCGCATCTTGCTGAAATTTTCGGTAGCTGAGTGTAAAACAATTATACGTATGCTGTAAAAATTTAATTGAAATTGGTTAAGTAGTTTGGGAGATAATCATGTTTCGATGACGTCATGTTGGTGGAAAAATATAAATATTTGAAAAATCGTAGAAAACAGAGTTTTAAAAAAAATTGCAAACACAATTCACCAAAGATACAAAATTATATTTTCTTTCAAATGGCAATATTGGATTTCCACAATTTTGGGTTTTTGACCCCTAAAATTAAGAAAAAATGTTTTTTTTTTAAATCCCCACAAAATCAAAATTTTCCAAGATGTTAACAAAAACGGAATATATGTGAGAGAACTGAGTATGGAGAATACCCATACCAAATTTCAAAGCAATATCTTCATTTTTGATTGAGTGATGGCTCCCTAAGTGTAAGAAACTGATGACGTCATTTTTTTTTAATAACTTGTTTTGACTTTTTTTTGAAAAGATACGAAAAAATAATTACCTTTTCTGTATTTCTGAGCCAAAACTGGTCTAGGAACATGCCTCTTATTTACATTTATCAATTTCTAATTTCGAGGTTTTCTGAAGAGCAAAATCGCTGTTTTGGACGTGGTAAATCCGAGGTCATTCACTTGACCTGGAAGGTCACCCGTTGACCTAAACCTAAAAATCGCATACTGTTAAATTATTATCATGACAGGCAACATGCTGGTTCTTACCGCATTGCTCTAAGTTGCTTGGTTTGGAAGTTAACGGGAGCTTTTTTCACCTTGTCAGCCTGTCAGTCCGCAAGGTGAAAAAAGCTCCCGTAGGGCGAGGGTTAAAGAGACGCGGTAGACGAATCAAGAAGCCCCTCTTTACAGAGTCCTCTCTTCCACGAGGTGCATGAAAGAGCTCGGGGCGCCGCGTACGTCGGATTGGTGCTGACAGCGGGAACATTGTCACAATATCAGGGCAGTCTAGGTGGTCTGTCTATGTAGCTCTGTCGTGAGCACTGAGCAGTCTCCAGCCCGTGGTGTTAGTGTTGTGTGCACTACTGCAGTCTCTAGCCTGTGGTGCTTCTGTTGTGTGAGCTATTGCAGTCTCCAGCCCGTGGTGTTAGTGTTGTGTGCTCTACTGCAGTCTCCAGTCCGTGGTGTTAGTGTTGTGTGCACTACTGCAGTCTCCAGCCTCTGGTGTTAGCTTTATGTGAGCTACTGCAATCTCCGGCCCGTGGTGTTATTTTGTGTGCGCTACTGCAGTCTCCAGCCTGTGGTGTTAGTGTTGTGTGCGCTACTGCAGTCTCTAGCCTGTGGTGTTAGTGTTGTGTGCACTACTACAGTCTCCAGTACTTGGTGTTTCTGTTGTGTGCGCTACTGCAGTCTCCAGCCCGTGGTGTTGGTTTGCGTGCGCCACTGCAGTTTCCAGTACTCTGCTACTGCTGTATATGCTACTGCAGTCTCTTGTCCGTGGTGCTACTGTTGTGTGCGCCAATGCAGTCTCCAAGGTTTGGTGTTGCCGTTGTGTGAGTTACTGCAGTCTCCAGCCTGTGGTGTTTTATTTGTACGAACTTGGCCCATTTACAATGCTCTTAAGTTTTTACTGCGTAAAATCAGTGAAATTATCGAGCACGTGCAGACAAAACCAAGTTCCCATGTAATATGAATAGTTATTACCTTCGAAAATACGGACTCAGGAAAAGAAGGAAGGAAACCGCTTATATATTCCGATGTTATTTTCGATCAGAGGCGCACACAAAGGGGAGGCACACGTGCCAGTGCCCCATTACCAAATGCGGGGCCCCTCTGAGGTGGTCACGTGGGGCCCCTGTTTGGTTGTATTTTTTTGTATATATATTTATAAATCCGGATTTATTTTTTACAAATGAAAGTAAAAGTTTTACATTTTATATTTTCATCCGAAGGGCCCAGAGGCGCACACAAGGGGATGCACACGGGCCTGCGCCCCATTACGAAATTCGGGGCCCCTATGAGGCGACCCGGTGGGGCCCCTGTCCGGTTGCTTTTTTAAAAATTAAAAGAACAAAAATCCGGATCTATTTTTTACAAATGAAAAGTCAAAGTTTTCATTTTGTATTTTCATCCGAAGAGGCCCACCGCGAAAATGTAGAAAGCGATGTTATCGCGAAAATGTGTAACGGGTCGAAGCTCTAAGGAGAAAAAATATCAATATATAAAATAAGACACGAAGTGTACCTCATACCAGAGGCACACACAAGGGGGACACACTGGCCAACGTGCCCACTGGCGGCGGAAGGTATTTTCGGGTGGGGGCAAAGAACCACACGGGCCCCTCTGCTAAAAGACCCCCCCTCCAAAAAAAATTGTCGCGAAATGGTATCTCCTCGGCTTTAGGCCACTATATTTTGCAGGGCCTCTAAATGGTCGCAAAAAACGTCGGACAGGTCCATGTTGAAGTCTCAGGCCTTCCGAGGGCCCCCTCAGGCCTACCAAAGACCCCCCAGGCCAACTGAGGGCCTTCTGTCGGCCTTAGATGAGTTAGAGAGCCTCTCAGGCTAGCTGGGGGCACCTCGGGGCCCTCGGTAATTTTGTTTCGGTCAAAAAGGGAAAAAATCGAACTAACTTCTTGGAGGGACCATCTTACAAATTTATGGGGGGACAAAACCATGTTTGCCCCCAATTTCTTGAGTGGGGGGGGGGGAGGGCAGCTGCTCCCCTGCCATCCTCTTCCGCCGCCCCTGCCCGTGTCCCCCTTATTAAATGCGGGGCTTTTTACCCGGTGGGCTCTCTGTTCGGTTCTGTTCGGTTGTTTCTGTTCTGTTCGGTTGTTTCGGTTCTGTTCGGTTGTTCGGTTGTATTAAAAAAAAAATCCGGATGTATTTTTTACAAATGAAAAGTGAAAGTTTTCATTTTGTATTTTCATCCGAAGGGGCCCACCGCGAAAATATAGAAAGCATTCAAAAGGTTCACTAATACCAATTTTGAGTTAAATACGCGTTTTACATCGCAAGCAAAAAAAGCCGATGGATAATATCGTTAAAAAAAGCCGATGAGGCGGGCCCCTGTCCGGTTGTATTTTTTATCGAGAAAAAAAAATTGGATGTATTTATCACAAATGAAAAGTGAGTTTTTATTTTATATTTTCATCTTAGCACACCACGACTGTCCGCGGCCCGTGACGTAATGCGCCAATGTGCATCCGTGAATCCATTCAAGCGTGGGTTCGGTATCTGGAGAGAAAACAAAAATCCTTTCGATATTCTCCGCTGGATAACTATCGCCGAAAATTTTGTCTTCGCGCGTTCGGCATCTACTCTGTCGGGGAGAATTTTCATTTGGAAAATTATCGCTCCTCAGAGCGTTCAGTATCTGAAAGGATATTATCCATCGGCTGTTTTTTTTTTGTGTGCGATGTAAAACACGTATTTAACTCAACTCAGGAGTGAAATTGGTATTAGTCAACCTTACAAGCAACAGGAATTACTTTGAGAAAACAACATGTGCAGAAACTCAAGTTAAAAGACAGCAAATGGCCGCCGGTGAACGCAGCGGCAGTCAGCTGACTACAACAAAGGGATAATATCCCAGCGACCCCGCTCCGGACATTTTCCACGATTCTCGCCCGAGACGGAACTAATTATCGGGGATGATTTTCTATTTTCCAGATACCGAACGTGATCCTGGAAAATGTGCATGATCCCGGAAAATTATCCAACATTTTCCAGACACCGAACGCACGGCAAATATCTACAAAGCTGTATTTTAGGAAACATGGCCTTGTTCAGTAGCAGAGCTTCACAAACATTGTGAAGCTGTCAAACACACTGTCGAGCAACGTAGGACGGTGGTTTTAACCTGGGCCGTGCTGGTGCTCGGCGCCACCTTCGTGCCGAGGGGTGTCGACGGCCCTCCATCGAACTCGGTTCCTATGGGACGTAGACAAAAACCGAAAACACCGTTCAAAAGCTCATCAAAAATAATTTTAAAACTATTTCGGTCATTTTTTGGCTCCGGTCAATATTGAGGTCACCCGAGGTCATCAAAGGGCAGATATTCCAGTTTTAGGACTTCGCTCCAGAAATCCCCAAATATCTCGGGAACTATGATAGCTAGGAACAAACGGAAAAAGCAATCAAAAGCTCTTGAAATATGCAATGGTCATAGTGTCCACAACTTTTAGTTCAGGTCAATAGTTGAGGCTCTACAGGTCATCAAAGGTCAAACAGGCTATTTTGGGCAAAACAGTTTTTCGCAAATAACCTTTTACCTAATAAATATAGGGAAATGATATTGAAACCATCGTGTTCGTCTCGTCAGGACGCTTCGAATCATATCCATGTTGACCAGTTTAGGACAACCTAGAACATTGGCCTCAGGCCAAGGTCAAGTGGTGACCCAAGCAGGCCATGTTGCATATTGGGAGACGTGTCTCGACGAGACAAAACACATTGGTGCCGGTTTCACGTCTTTATCTTCATTCTGTCGAGAGTTATTGACAAAAAAGTATTGGTGACCTCAGATGACCTCGGCTGACCCTGTAGGGGTCACTGAACACAAATTGCATCTGTATCATCAAGAATGGTCTATGATAACATGATCCAGAAGGAATTGTACTGATATCATGCGTTTCCTCGGAAAAGGAAACATTTGAATATTTCCCATTGACTTATAATGGGGAGGTCACGAAATTGACCCGACCTTAGGTCACCGATATACACAATATGAGACATTCGAATTGTAGGTACCTATGACCTTATGAAATGCTGTAAGTTTGAAAACTACCGGACACAAACTGTAGCTGTGGTACGACCGCACACTTTTTGGAGGTGGGTCACGTGACTTGGCCTGGTGACCAATACCTGAGATGACCCGAGGTCAATAATTGCACATAATGTGGATAATTGATGCCCGAACAGCAATGCCAAATTTAGCGGCGCTGCACGCCACCGTTTTTCCGCTATCCTCGAAAAAACCTTAGAGGGGAACGTCCCCCCCCCCCCTCCCCGGCACAGCGCGGGTTAACAGCACGTTGATTGGGAACGTGGCGGGTGTTTGTGAAGCTCTATCATGATCAATGTCATTCACTGCTTACGTAATGCATGCATAATCGCTGCAGCCTACAGTGAAGTTCGGATATAAAAACATCACCCTACTGGCTTTCTTTCTAGTACGCTGCCGACTACCTCTCAATGTTGCATAATATGTACAGGGGTCCTTATTGGGTCCGCAATGGTGGGGCCCCCTCGTGGTCCGTCGGGGCCCCCTTGAGGTCGTGCCCCCCCTTACGAAAATCCTGTGTGCGCGCCTGTTTTCGATCATATGTCGAAATTACTGAGCGTAGCGAATACATTCTTGCACCACACTCAATACCTATTTTGACCCGCACTATAATTCCGCTACTTCAGTTCAAACCACGTGTAAAAGGTGAACTATTCCTTTTAAGTTAACGAAATTTGCAGACTGAACTGTGATACACCGAGCTAAACATCGAACATCTGAAAGGCGCTGAAAGATTCCAGCGAAGGTTGCTAAATGCTGTCAATATGAGAATTGAGACCTATTAATTATTACCGTACAGGAGTTACTATCTTTAGGGTAATGCAATATAAAAACACCAAGAAACAAAACCGGTTGGCCTTTCTGACGCAGCATGAGCGACAGAGTGCATGAATGCTATTCGTATTTCGTATGGACGACAGAGTTCATATGGAATGAACGGATGCTCATTAACTTATCACTGTCAGTGAAACGCATCAATGTTTAACGTCATTAAGTTATGGGCTAATTGCCCATAACTTAATGACGTTAAGCATTGATGCGTTTCACTGACAGTGACAGATTAATGAGCACACGAACAACACATGACGGGCAATGCTGTCTGTCTGCTGGGACGGGCAACTGAACGCATTGCTGTCTAATCATATAAGTGAATAATCAAATTCAGTGGCAGATCTAGGGGGGGGGGGGGGGGGGCCGTAGGGGCTGAAGCCCCCTGCCTTAGAAAACGGCGCCATTTTTGTATAGGATTTGCCGGCGCCGAAGGCGCCGTAGCGTTTTCGGGAGGCCGCCAGGGCGCCCTTGCGTCTACCAACAGCATCGTAGCACTCTTGGAAGGCACCCTGGCACCCTCAGAAGACATCTCGCCGCCCTCACAACGCATTATGCCGCCCTCGGAAGGTACATCGCCGCCCTCGGAAGGCATTATGCCGCCCTCGGAAGGCACCATGCCGCCCCCGTCACCGAGGAAATATGCCGCCCTCAGGCCTGAAGCCCCCTGCCTTAGAAAATCCTGGATCCGCCCCTGATCAAATTAACACAAGAAGCAACGCTGCAACAAAATGACAAACAGTATTTATCGAAAAATAAGCACACGAAATGAATGTACCATAGTGAGTAGTGACCCAGCTTAAATAAATTAAACCATTACACGAATGTACACGGTTCACGGAACACAAGCGTAAACTGAACACTGGCCGTGTCCCCCCCAAAAAAAACACTGGCTAGGGTGTCCCAAAAAAACATCTTTTCGTCGGTGCAAGCTTGCCAATTGACACGGCGCTCTCCTCTAGGCCAATAACAAGTATGCCAAACTTAATCTCGATCCTTTGAGTTTTGGTCTCCCCTCCCCCCACCCCTGGGCCTCCGTAAGTTGTTGACCCCTTCCCAAAAGGTCAAAAATCAAAGTGGTCGTACAGACCTCCGCGTGTGCTCATTTGAAAGCTCTTGTCGAGTAGAATAAACTCTAATTCAGTCGAAATGCTCTAAATTCAAGTTTTCGGTCTATGAGACATCCAAAAGCAAGCCTTCAATAGAGATCTATTGAAGGCTTGCTTTTGGGCTCTGTTTATGTCTCATAGAACGAAAACTTGAATTTAGAGCATTCCGAGTGAATTAAAGTTTACTCTACTCGACAAGAGCTTTCAAATGAACACACGCGGAGGTCTGTACGACTTTTATTTTTTACCTTTTGGGTAGGGGTCTCCAACTTACGGAGGCCCGGGTGGGAGGGGGGCAAAACTCAAAGAATCGAAATAAAATGTGGCATACTTGTTATTGGCCTAAAGAAGAACGCCGTGTCAATTGGCAAGCTTGCACCGACAAAAAGGTGTTTTTTTTTGGGGGGGACACCCTAGTGTCTGGCCAATGCGACACCGATGAACAGATGACGCAGAACATCGGTGAAACATGACTGCATCCCCATGTGGTGATCTCACAGGGTCAGCATCAGCCCGTACGCCGAGGAGGTGCTGCCGGAGTATGTGAGGGCAGAGCTGTCCGGCCGCGAGTCCGGAGTCTGCGATCACTACCACACCGCCTGTCCGGCGTCCCTGCTCTCCTCCTCACGGGATACCAGGCGCAGGTGAGACATACACCACACCGCCTGTCCGGCGTCCCTGCTCTCCTCCTCACGGGAGAACAGGCGCAGGTGAGACATACACCACACCGCCTGTCCGGCGTCCCTGCTCTCCTCCTCACGGGAGAACAGGCGCAGGTGAGACATACACCACACCGCCTGTCCGGCGTCCCTGCTCTCCTCCTCACGGGAGAACAGGCGCAGGTGAGACATACACCACACCGCCTGTCCGGCGTCCCTGCTCTCCTCCTCACGGGATACCAGGCGCAGGTGAGACATACACCACACCGCCTGTCCGGCGTCCCTGCTCTCCTCCTCACGGGAGAACAGGCGCAGGTGAGACATACACCACACCGCCTGTCCGGCGTCCCTGCTCTCCTCCTCACGGGAGAACAGGCGCAGGTGAGACATACACCACACCGCCTGTCCGGCGTCCCTGCTCTCCTCCTCACGGGAGAACAGGCGCAGGTGAGACATACACCACACCGCCTGTCCGGCGTCCCTGCTCTCCTCCTCACGGGATACCAGGCGCAGGTGAGACATACACCACACCGCCTGTCCGGCGTCCCTGCTCTCCTCCTCACGGGAGAACAGGCGCAGGTGAGACATACACCACACCGCCTGTCCGGCGTCCCTGCTCTCCTCCTCACGGGAGAACAGGCGCAGGTGAGACATACACCACACCGCCTGTCCGGCGTCCCTGCTCTCCTCCTCACGGGATACCAGGCGCAGGTGAGACATACACCACACCGCCTGTCCGGCGTCCCTGCTCTCCTCCTCACGGGAGAACAGGCGCAGGTGAGACATACACCACACCGCCTGTCCGGCGTCCCTGCTCTCCTCCTCACGGGAGAACAGGCGCAGGTGAGACATACACCACACCGTCTGTCCGGCGTCCCTGCTCTCCTCCTCACGGGATACCAGGCGCAGGTGAGACATACACCACACCGCCTGTCCGGCGTCCCTGCTCTCCTCCTCACGGGATACCAGGCGCAGGTGAGACATACACCACACCGCCTGTCCGGCGTCCCTGCCCTCCTCCGCACGGGATACCAGGCGCAGGTGAGACGTACACCACACCGCCTGTCCGGCGTCCCTGCTCTCCTCCGCACGGGAGAACAGGCGCAGGTGAGACATACACCACACCGCCTGTCCGGCGTCCCTGCTCTCCTCCTCACGGGAGAACAGGCGCAGGTGAGACATACGCGGGACTTTAATAACATGAAAGGAAATGACGAACAAGTACAGGGTGTCCCAAAATTGATGAGCGGTTATTTCTCGTTAAATACAAAACACAAATATAGAAAGCAGATAAGTGTGGTTCATTATCGTTTTCCAAAGTATCCCCCACATAGGTAACCGAAAACACTCCCGCATGCTCTCCGGCACCTCGCTCATCAAGTTGCCGAGTGTGTGTGCGTTGATTATCCGCCATGAAGTTTAGAGGTTTGTACCAGGGCCTTTTCTAAGTAGCGGGCGGCATCTTGCTGGGGTCGTCCTTGATGACTGCCCGCATATTTTCGATCAGTGGCAGGTCAGGGCCATTGCTTGGTTAGATCCCTTCTCTGCCAAAGCCCGAAAGTGACTGCGACACCATTTCTTAGCCTTCTTGGCGTGATGGACTAGAGCGCCGTCTTGTGTCAAAAAATGTTCTAGACATGTCCGGCATGAGTTTTGCATCGGCTGGCAGGCCATTCCCCTTCTTCTCATCATCGCTGATGTTCTGGCCATTTTAAGCACTTCTTTGGCATAGTAGGTAGTCGGCAAAGGCTGTCTGGCCGCGGGGCACGATATACACCTTACAGGTCCGAGAGGCCTCTGTGGTTTGTCAATGTTATGCCCCAGCCGAGGACTTTCAGGAGGCCGCTTGACCGTCTCGGTGATATGCAACTCCTCGCTGTTTTGGGCCCAAACCCGGTCGTTTTATAACCATTGGGTGGATACGATTCACTGGCGATCTGATTCTGGGTCATGCCACCTCTGACCATTTACAAGCGCGTGGTTATGCATCGATTTATTGCACTTCTTCACCATTGACGAGATGTGGTACGGGCTCTTTGGGTACCTCCGAAGAAATGGTCTCTGCCGTGCCCAATCGGCTAGCTCGGGTGGGCCGGTAGGGTTCCGTGATCACCCGACATGTGCATATTCCCCGTCCACGGTGCAGGTCCACGCGACGCTCTGTGTCTGGACCTGCTGAACGCCGACTGGAGCCCAATCTGCGCAGCTGGGTCCACCACAGAGAAATCGGACGCATGTCTATCGGTATGGGGCCCGATTATCGATCGCCGCATGCCGTTACACAGGGTCAGGTTGAGGCACCCATCTTACCCCTGGCTTCAAGATGATGACGTCAGAGCCGCCATGGAAGCACGCGATCAGGCGCGCGACGATAAGGAACGGACTCCCTGCGAAGAGACCGAGCAGGAGCTTCGACTCCGTCCGAACGCCGTCAAGAACGTGTTAAACCGTGCTTGCTCCTCCTATTTCCTGGCGTCGTTCAAAAACTCCAGATCTACAACATGGAAAGACATACAAAGATTCCTAGTCTCATCCAAGAAACCCGCGCCGAGGACAACCAAACTTGCTGATCGAGATCCCCACTGGGCCGACAAACTGAACCAGTTCTTCGCATCCGTGGGTCCCGGCGTGGCGGACGCCCTGGTATCGTCCTACGCCGGGAGGACCCTCTCGCCGCGCCCGCCGCGCGTGTGCAGCGGCGCGCTGTCACTGCGCCCGGCCACGCTGCCTGAGCTATCGGCGGCGCTGCAGCGGATGGCTCATCCCGCGCGTGCGGAGCGGACGGTGGCACAATCAGCATGCTGAGAGTGACTTTTCCCGTGGTGGGGCCTCACCTCCTCCATGTCATTAACAGATAAATCGTGACGTGTGAGGTGCCGCACCAGTGGAAGTCCGCCACAGTGATCCCGCTGCATAAGAAAGGGGACCCCAGTGACCCGAGTAATTATCGGCCGATATCCATTCTGTCCACGGTAGCGAAACTGTGCGAGCGCGTCGTGTGCAGTCAGCTGATGGACTATCTGTCATCGCATAATGTCTTATGTCCTCAGCAGTATGGTTTCCGCCCCGGCCTATCTACGGAGGCGGCTATGCTTGACGCTGTCCTATACACGACTGACAACATAATCCGGTCACGTCCCTAGATCTTGGAAATTGACAATCGTTCATCCTATCAGGAATCCTCAAAATCAACAGAAACCTCTAACTACCGACCCATTTCGATGTTACCGACTATCGCTAAGATCACTGAACGAGTCGTGTACGAGCAGCTTTTGTATTACTTTTCATCGCATGATCGGTTTTCTCCTAGTCAGCATGGTTTTAGACTGAACCATTCCACCGACACTGCACTGCTTACCGTAACTGGCAAAGTGTTTACTGCAATGGACCACAGTTACGTCACTCTTCTCTGTCTTTTGGATTTGTCGAAATGTTTTGATGTTATCCCGCACGATCGTCTTCTTAGCAAGCTGCATCTTTACGGTGTAGACGAGCGATGGTTTAAAGGAAATAGTTCACCTTCAACATTAGTTTTAAACTGAGATAACAGTTGTGTAGCCCGTGTTGGGAAACCCCTATCTGCAAGTTTTCTTGACTGAAAAGACTCTCCAACCGAATATATTTGAGTTTTTGGCGAAGGAATGCGGTGCTGGCGAAAGAATGTTGTACTGGTTCTAGCCCGGGCAGAGGCTATACCATCAGCCAATCAGCTTGCAGCTGGTGCTAGCAAGCGAATCGCCGGCCGCCGGATGGCACATCTCCAATGCGAGTCTATCTTTACGCGACTACTTTCGAATCTGATTGGCTCAACCATTTTTAACATTCGCGTGACGTCAGGACTCTGACTCAGAGAGTATGCATATAGTTTTGATAAACAATACAAATTTACGGCCTTCTGTCCTGAATCGGCGCGATATAAGGCCATTTTTGACAATATAAAAATAAATTGTATTAAAAAATATAATCAAATCGTGTTGGGTAAACAAATTCAAGGTGAACTATTTCCTTTAATAGCTATCTGGCCGATCACTACCAACAAGTGCGTATTCGAACGCCATCTGGCGAGCATGTTACCTCTCGGCCGCTGCTGAACCCCCATCGGCACCTACCAGGGCTCAGCGTTGGGACCCCTGTTGTACTCGATTTATGCCAATGACCTACCTCTGTATGCGAACGATGCGGACATTGTGCAATATGCGGATGACACCCAGGTTCTGATCTCTGGGAGGCCTGGCGATGTTGGTTCCCTTGTAACTTCAATGGAGCAAACTTTTCTACAGCTTTTCCGATGGTTTGGCAAACATGGCCTAAAAATTAACGCAGAGAAAACACAGCTTATAGTTATCGGCTCTCCTCAAAACGTTCAGCGGCTCCCGGCCGTCAGAATCAATTTCATGGGAACCACTGTCGTCGTTCTCCCACTGTGCGGAATCTGGGTGTCGTGTTTGATCAGAGAATGACGTTCTCGGCTCACATCGATGACTTAGTACGACGATGTACCGGTACACTGTGTGGCCTCAGCCACAGTCGTCATTGCCTGCCACAGCCCACTGTGATCCGAGTTGTGGAAGAGCTGGTGATTTCCCTGATACGCTACTGTGTGACCGTCTACGGAGCTACCAACAAAACTCAGCTAGGTCGCTTTCAGCGAATACTTAACTTTGGAGCTCGAGTCATCTCCGGTCGCAGAAAGTACGACGACATCAGTGGCGTGCTACGGGAGCTTAAATGGCTCACAGCCGAGAATTTGTTCTTGTATCACGGCGTCACACTTCTGAACAAGATCCGGTGTATATCTGAGCCAGAGACACTTGCCCATGGTCTTATCACCAGACACGACATTCACCATCGCTCCACTAGGCAGTCGGATCAGCTTGTGACCCCTCAGATAAGATCTGAGTCGGGAAAACGCAGGTTTTTATACTCTATCATGACCAAATTCAACGGCCTGCCAGCAGCCATGCGTGATATGCAGCACTCACTTTTGAAAGGCGAGGTGCGAAGATGGCTCTTAAGAAGTCAGTTTGGTGACGATGACTGATGTCTTTACATAAATACTGTGACACAATGTGACATCGTGCGCCTGCTGTGAATGCCTGACTCCAGAGTGTTCGCTGCTTATGCCGGTATGACTCCAGGTGCAGAATAGCCGTGTTTCACGGAGCTACCTCATGATGTGTATAAATAAACATGGATAGAGGTATGGTGACGTCACTGGTCACCGCCGACACATCGAAGGCGTTCGACAGCGTTGAGCATGGCCGTCTAATGGAGAATCTGGGGTGGTACGGCAGCGAGGCGGAGTGGTTTGGTGCATGGCCGTCTAATGGAGAACCTGGGATGGTACGGCAGCGAGGCGGAGTGGTTTGGTGCATGGCCGTCTAATGGAGAATCTGGGGTGGTACGGCAGCGAGGCGGAGTGGTTTGGTGCATGGCCGTCTAATGGAGAACCTGGGGTGGTACGGCAGCGAGGCGGAGTGGTTTGGTGCATGGCCGTCTAATGGAGAAGCTGGGGTGGTACGGCAGCGAGGCGGAGTGGTTTGGTGCATGGCCGTCTAATGGAGAAGCTGGGGTGGTACGGCAGCGATGCGGAGTGGTTTGGTGCATGGCCGTCTAATGGAGAAGCTGGGGTGGTACGGCAGCGAGGCGGAGTGGTTTGGTGCATGGCTGCGGATGGAGAAGCTGGGGTGGTACGGCAGCGATGCGGAGTGGTTTGATGCATGGCTGCGGATGGAGAAGCTGGGGTGGTACGGCAGCGATGCGGAGTGGTTTGATGCATGGCTGCGGGGTCGCACACAGTCGCTGCGGGGCGGAACTAGCGTTTTTGATGTGACTCATGGAGTGGTCCAGGGTTCGATCCTCGGACCAGTCCTCTTCCTGGTCTTTACAAACGACCTGACGCAGCACATGCCGCACGGGAAGATGATCCTGTACGCGGACGACGCCCAGTTTCTTGACGCTGATCTGCCCCTGAACATTTCAGAGCTCAAAATACGCATAGATAAAAATCTGTCGATAGCAAATAACTGGTTCACTCAAAGCAGTCTCAAAATCAACCCTCTCAAACCGACATGGTTATCATTAAGTCGCGGCGGCTCATCACCGACCCGCATTTCTCAGTCGCTTTCGGCAACAGTCATATAAAACCGTCACAAAGCGTACAGATTCTGGGCGTCACCGTCGATTCGTGCCTCTCGTGGAAACCGCAGATATCGGCCATCGTGCGCCGATGTTACGGTATTCTCGTTGGACTCGCCAGGATGAGATACCGTCTCCCCACCGCAACTAAACGGCTGCTGATCGAAGCACTTGTTCCCCCCCCCCCCCCCCCATGTGCGTTACTGCCTGTCCGTCTGGGGAAGCTGCACCGCGACACTTCTGTGTCGCGGTGCAGAAAGCCTTGAACTTTGGCGCCCGTATCGTCAGCAATATTGGGTGCCGTGACCGAGTGACACCCGTGCTGCGTGAGCTGGGATGGCTCAAAATTGACGACCTGATATACGAACGCGATGTCATGCTCATACGAGACATCCTCACAGCCACTCGTGCACCGGAGATTCTGCGAGAGCGCGTAGTTCGCCGCTCCGAAGTCTCCGCTCGTGCCACTCGGGCAACTACCGATGAGCTGCTGCAGCTGCCGCGTGTCCAAACCGAGTTTGGCCGTCGTGGTTTTGTATTTCGCGCATCCAATGCATGGAACAGGCTGCCCGCAGAGGTGCGTGCGTCAGCCGCCGAGAGCAGCGGCGCTTTTAAACCTGCCCTGACCTATCACCTGTCAAGCAGGTAAATGTTAACTTCTGTCGAAATGTGTCGTATGCTATTCTAGGCCTAGTTTTACACATTTGTGTATTACATGTTCACCGACGTGGTTGCTAGAAAACCCACATTGTGGAAGCACCTAAATACATACATACATGCATACATACATACATTCATTCCCTACAGCCAGGTTTCGATAAAAAAATCAGTTTGTTCGCCGGTCATGGCAGACGGTTGAAACATGGGCACCACCAACCGCTCATCAATCTGGGGACACTGTAAGTCATGATTTGCAACCAAAGAATGAATGTCGAGGAGTGTGCAGAACTTATTAGCTTAATATTTTGCCACACGTGTTTGCATAATCGATAATATTCTTATAACCAAACAAGCGGTTCGTGATGCACACAAACTCTGCAAAGGCTCGTGCAGTTACGTAAAACTAACTTTATATAAACTGATACCTTACAATACATTTCATGACAATATTATCGTTCCCAAGTTCAAGGGTTGGTATAATATAAGATTCAGGTCAAAAGAGCGCATGCAGGGTGAAGACCAGTTCAACAAAATGGCATGACATGCTTTGTCTTCATCCCAGGCGACCGCAGAACCTGAATGAAATCACAGAGAAGATGAAGAAAAGCTTCAGCGACAACTAGTCATCTGATGCGTGGCGCGACAAACGGAAACAATTGTCGGTGTAACAGTGTAACAGGTCTAACAGTCTAGCCAAAACACTCACTCTGCCAGGCATATGACCGAGGCGATGCTGGCCTGTGGTACACGTTACATCGTTGCAGCAAGCGGTAGGTTAAGTAAATGAGTATCGCGTTTGAGTTTTGAAGTAGAGCAGCCATACACGATGACTTCCACCACAGTTTGGGTCCCAACCGATCGGTGGCTTAGTTTAACCAAATACAACAGCTTACAAACTCTCAAGAATCTACAATGTAAACATATCGCGGTTTTTCATCGAATGCAATCAAAGACCAAGACAAAGTAACACTGAACACTTTCAATAGAAGCCGTTTGTGTTTGAGTGCTAGGATGGAAACTAGCTAGGGCACAGCATTCACAGGGCAAGGGCAGGCATTCACAGGGCATGGGCAGGCATTCACAGGGCATGCTGATGATGGCAGGGCGGACGGAGTGGCTGGGGCAGCAGCACGCCAGCGCCGTCAACTCTCGTAATCTTATTTTAGGATATCAAATGCTCAAGGTGGAACAATGCTCAAAGAACGAGCTTTCCACGACGCTGGATGCTCCAGGCTTTAGGTGCGCCCATTGTTATTATTTTATTTGTTTTATTGATTGTTATGGATTGTTTTTTTTCCTCTCGAATGGTTGTATTCAGTTCAGTTATTACGAAATATTATTAGCAATGTTGTAGCACCGTCTCCGAGCATTGCAATGTGGCATGTGTGTTTTAGATGATATTATATATTTGTGAGATGTTCGAGTCGATCATGAATAAAGCAATCGTTATATTTGACGGGACTGATTCTGCTCATTTTGTAAGAGAAGAAGAATAAGAGAAGTCCTCGCTTCACTATCATACATAGTTTTCGAGATGCAGTCACACCACATCCCAGATCTGTCCATACTTCCGCCTCCGGGTTCACAAAACGTTTCGTCTCCAGCGATCCTCTGTTGTATTCATGCTGGAATGTAGCTCTGTGACACATAAGGCCGGCCTGCGACAGGTCTCACCCTGCCCCACCCGCCCCCGCCCACCGACCGGGCCCCACGAAGGGCCGCCGTCGCCCGCAATACCGGGAAATACCCGGCGCTGCGGCACAAAACATCTGCCGAGTGCCGACACACAATCCACAGGACGACAATCGGACCACTGAGCGCGGCTGACTGACGCCGGCCGCCGCCGAGCGGGGTCATTTGCGAGCCTGGCGTGCCTTCTGCTGCCGCCGCGCGCCGGCACCAGGCTAGAGGCCAGGTCAGGCGGACCGAGCCCCACATGCCTTCAAACATACAGGCCGCCGACAGTTCCACCGCGCCGGCCGGCCCGGACAGACCAGACCACACGGCACATGCCATACACGCGCCGGCCCGGACAGAGGGCGGACAGACCAGACCACACGGCACATGCCATACACGCGCCGGCTCGGACAGAGGGCGGACAGACCAGACCACACGGCACATGCCGTACACGCGCCGGCCCGGACAGAGGGCGGACAGACCAGACCACACGGCACATGCCATACACGCGCCGGCCCGGACAGAGGGCGGACAGACCAGACCACACGGCACATGCCATACACGCGCCGGCCCGGACAGAGGGCGGACAGACCAGACCACACAGCACATGTCATACACGCGCCGGCCCGGACAGAGGGCGGACAGACCAGACCACACGGCACATGTCATACACGCGCCGGCCCGGACAGAGGGCGGACAGACCAGACCACACGGCACATGCCATACACGCGCCGGCCCGGACAGAGGGCGGACAGACCAGACCACACGGCACATGTCATACACGCGCCGGCCCGGACAGAGGGCGGACAGACCAGACCACACGGCACATGTCATACACGCGCTGGCCCGGACAGAGGGCGGACAGACCAGACCACACGGCACATGTCATACACGCGCCGGCCCGGACAGAGGGCGGACAGACCAGACCACACGGCACATGCCATACACGCGCCGGCCCGGACAGAGGGCGGACAGACCAGACCACACGGCACATGCCATACACGCGCCGGCCCGGACAGAGGGCGGACAGACCAGACCACACGGCACATGTCATACACGCGCCGGCCCGGACAGAGGGCGGACAGACCAGACCACACGGCACATGCCATACACGCGCCGGCCCGGACAGAGGGCGGACAGACCAGACCACACGGCACATGTCATACACGCGCCGGCCCGGACAGAGGGCGGACAGACCAGACCACACGGCACATGCCATACACGCGCCGGCCCGGACAGAGGGCGGACAGACCAGACCACACGGCACATGTCATACACGCGCCGGCCCGGACAGAGGGCGGACAGACCAGACCACACGGCACATGTCATACACGCGCCGGCCCGGACAGAGGGCGGACAGACCAGACCACACGGCACATGTCATACACGCGCCGGCCCGGACAGAGGGCGGACAGACCAGACCACACGGCACATGTCATACACGCGCCGGCCCGGACAGAGGGCGGACAGACCAGACCACACGGCACATGCCACCAAACATACAATACAGGTGACCGACACATACAGATGACCCCACACATACAGATGACCGAAAGACAGGCCAGGGACAGACGCGCAAGGAATACCCGGAACAGAAATGGCGGTACAAGGCAGCGCAAGAAGCCACGCGAAAGCACGCACTCGGCGTAAGTAGATGACAGATTCTGCGTACAGAAAAGTGATAAATTAGTGTAGAAAACAAGACTCAATATCCATGATATGATCAATACCATTTCATATACAACTCACAATGATGTCCATACGCTGCTCACTCAGTGCCTATGTTTACCACGAACTTGAAGATTTTGTTCGGGACATCATGTTGTAAGATACGAAAAGAAAGTGTTAAAAAATCATCATAAAAAGCCAACGATTGTAAAACGCCACAAATAACGTTATTTACCAGAAAGACTACATAATATCACGTAAATAGGAAGAATCAACCTAAGGTAAAAACTGTCAATGTCATTCTTCAAGAAAATGACAGTATAATTAACTTCAAAACTTGTTTCCAGACTACAAACAACCAGCAAAACAAATTACCATGTACATTTTGGCAAAAAAAGTGAACCAATCTTGGCACACAATTAGATGCTAAATTTCACGTCTCTCCGATACAAAACAATCAAGACCATCACACGGAGTCCCAAGGATTTCCATGTTTGTTAGTGCTATATTAAATCCGGCAATGAGATATTCACTTTTCAATTATTCTCTACGCAGCTCAAACTCACCCTGCATTTTCGATGTAAGTACATACTTAATACGAACGTTGTTGTCCAATATACTACTCGGTTAATAGCAAACAATCTTCAACTATCACCATCCGGTGCATATATGCCTTCTTTGATCTTTCAGTATAGTCCGTGAATCACCTGAGTAAATTTGATCACTTAACCCGCGAGTTATTGGGGTATTTTCCATGACGCGACTTACTGGAGGGGGGGGGGGGGGGGGGGGAGGAGGGAGGCTATTTTTTGCCTACTCCTCGGATCTCCGGAACTCAATAGATACTGGACCGATTTAAAATTCAAAAGGCATTCGATAGCCCTGGAAAATTTATCGAGGGAAACCTAATATTGTTGACCTTAGGGTCACCAATGACGTCACAGGTCACGTCAAAGACAAAATGTTTGACCGTGTTATAAATGTCTCGATGGATGGAATTGGCGCGCAAAATTGCGATATTAAACGCATGAGCAGTCGATAAATCGGTACGATTCGTGTGTTTGACACTTCTAAGTACCACTCTAAGCTGTTGATGACCTAGGGTCAGGTCAAGGTCATCCGAGGTCACGAGGTCAAACTGCAGATTATGGTCATTAGGCGTTGTAACACATGTTTATGGGTTTGTTTTTAGTCTAGAACGCGAAAAATGACCTTAGAACATTGTTTGTTTCCATAGAAATAGAAGTAAAAACAAAAACGGAAAATGCATTTTGTATGCATGGTAATGTTGTGAGAGGTGGTCGATTTTTGTCTTTGAAAGGTCATAAGTCAGTCATTATGGACGATATCGACTTCAAATTTGGTACACATATTCACCAGACACGTCTTGATCACATATATTCCGGTTTTTTTATGTTAAAATTTTCCTTGGATTTCTCAAAATTTTGCATTTCAATAGAACTTGAAAATCCGAGATAGCAGTTTGATAGCCGAGTCTATTATCAGTCATTTGATATGACAATTTAATGTATTTGAAAAATTGTTCTTTTGACAGCGTTTTCCGCAAACCCTTATTTTTCAACCAAAACCGCAAAACATGACGTCACTCTGAC
This sequence comes from Chirona hameri, assembly GCA_036785665.1. NCBI lineage: Eukaryota > Metazoa > Arthropoda > Thecostraca > Balanomorpha > Balanidae > Chirona > Chirona hameri. The sequence continues at coordinate 72,305 of JAXIVJ010001891.1, read as the reverse complement.
GTCATTCCCGGCTGGCCTATCATAGCTTCATCTTTTTCCTTTGGCCAACATGTGTAAAATTGATGTGATAGATAATACTGAAAGTTTGGTGACGATACTGGTGTTGGTTTAGGATATATTGCAAAATCACAGGAGGGGGGGGGGGGGGGGGGGGGAGAGAAAGAGCCCCCAGTAACTCGCGGTTTAAGGGACTACATCTTCCGCAAACAAACAAAAAAACATTTTGATTTGAGGGTTTCCATGCGATCTACCATAGTCCAACTCAGTTCCGCTTTGACTTATTACTCACCTCGAAGTTCGCCTTAATCGGCCATCATGTCTAACTCACACGAAACTTCTGAATCACGCACTACCCGGTGGATAGTTGTTGAGATAGGTAACGGGAAGAGAAAGCACTTGACGCGCATCACATGGTATCGGAGGAGCAATGGACATCACCAAGATGTTAACATAACAAAGCTCTGCAAAAACTAACATAAAAGCCCTAATAAATCAGCTAGGCATGCGGCGCAGTCCGGCGCCGATCGCAGCTCCGGCCCGGCCGTGGTGAGCAGAGAGCGCGAGACAGAGCCGCCGACATTAAGTAAGCTGCCATAGCCGCACACCCGCCGCCACACCAGACGGTCACACGGACATGTGGACGGTGTTCGCAAGCCCCGAGCGATGTGATGTCGAATCGTAAAGAACACAAACACGCACAGCGTGCGGCAATATCCGGCGTAGGGCACCTCCAGCAACACAACGGACAAGTCAAGCTAAATATATATAAAACATGTACGCTATTTCACATCGGATACTGGCATAAGCGCTACAAACCAGACGAAAAAGTGCGCAACAGTAACGCAAACAGAATCTGGCGAATTAGTACAGCGCGTCGTATCACTAATGACTTAAATATAGCCAGGCCACAAAGGTTGCGATCTCTAACTTTTGGGCACAAGTGGCCTTTGAATCAAGGACTTTTCAAAGGAATTTTGAACCAAACGAAACCTTTCGACAAAATCGTGTAAACGAAAATTCCCACCAATAAGTGCTCCTGAGACTAATAGATTAAAAGCTGCTCAAATACATTTAGAAAAAGTACACACATAACATCAGCAAATTCATCAGTAAAAGAAGCACAAATATAATACTAGCTGATAAATTATAGATGACCGCCAAGACCGGAGTTCAGCACGGTCCAACTTAGTTGGAATTCGAGCGTTATTTAATCTGACATGATTGAAAGCTAGAATTCGCTATGCTCGCCACTAAGCTATGTTTAAGTCATCAATTCGCTAATTCAGGCTCGGTGCACGAGGGAATCGTGACGAGTCCTCCACGGTGCCCAGCACTCGGTGGCCGTTCTCAGCCCACCCCCACCCTCCGTGCCACTGTTACCAGATCACAGAGACGGACAGAAGTGTTACGATTGACACCAGTTTAAAGCACACCTATCACTCACACCGCGAGGGCCAGACACCGCGAGGTCCAGACACCGCGAGGTCCAGACACCGCGAGGTCCAGACACCGCGAGGTCCAGACACCGCGAGGGTCAGACACCGCGACGGCCAGACACCGCGACGGCTAAACACCGCGAGGGCCAGACACCGCGAGGGCCAGACACCGCGAGGTCCAGACACCGCGAGGTCCAGACACCACGAGGTCCAGACACCGCGAGGGCCAGACACCGCGAGGGCCAGACACCACTCGTCCGACAGTATCTCCGCTGAGCCGGGCGGAGGCCGTACAAAAATATCGCGTCGATCCTCCGTCAGCTACTGGCCGGACGAGGCACAAGCTGGTCAGCACGAAGACATGCCACCGGCTCACTGTCATCCCCCGCTACCCGAGACACTGCCTTCCACGCCACTATCTACCCTCCCTCGTCACTATCGTAACCACTCCTCGCGTAACTACCCTGCTCACTCCTTGCGTTACGTCACTTCCGACTCAGCTGCCTACGCTGTCACAGACGGTAGTGATCGCCGTCTGGCGCTGTATAGCGATGGCCTAACGTCACTTCCGACTCAGCCGCCTACGCTGTCACAGACGGCAGTGATCGCCGTCTGGCGCTGTATAGCGATGGTCTAACGTCACTTCCGACTCAGCTGCCTACGCTGTCACAGACGGCAGTGATCGCCGTCTGGCGCTGTATAGCGATGGCCTAACGTCACTTCCGACTCAGCTGCCTACGCTGTCACAGACGGTAGTGATCGCCGTCTGGCGCTGTATAGCGATGGCCTAACGTCACTTCCGACTCAGCCGCCTACGCTGTCACAGACGGCAGTGATCGCCGTCTGGCGCTGTATAGCGATGGCCTAACGTCACTTCCGACTCAGCTGCCTACGCTGTCACAGACGGCAGTGATCGCCGTCTGGCGCTGTATAGCGATGGCCCAACGTCACTTCCGACTCAGCTGCCTACGCTGTCACAGACGGCAGTGATCGCCGTCTGGCGCTGTATAGCGATGGCCGCCACCCACCCGACCACCGCGACACACTGCCGTACAGCACTGAACTCGCTGGCCGCCACCCACCCGGCCACCGCGACACACTGCCGTACAGCACTGCACTCCCTGGGCGCCACCCACCCGGCCGCCGCGACACACTGCCGTACAGCACTGAACTCGCTGGCCGCCACCCACCCGGCCACCGCGACACACTGCCGTACAGCACTGCACTCCCTGGCCGCCACCCACCCGGCCGCCGCGACACACTGCCGTACAGCACTGAACTCGCTGGCCGCCACCCACCCGGCCACCGCGACACACTGCCGTACAGCACTGCACTCCCTGGCCGCCACCCACCCGGCCGCCGCGACACACTGCCGTACAGCACTGAACTCGCTGGCCGCCACCCACCCGGCCACCGCGACACACTGCCGTACAGCACTGCACTCCCTGGGCGCCACCCACCCGGCCACCGCGACACACTGCCGTACAGCACTGCACTCCCTGGGCGCCACCCACCCGGCCACCGCGACACACTGCCGTACAGCACTGCACTCCCTGGGCGCCAGCCACCCGGCCGCCGCGACACACTGCCGTACAGCACTGCACTCCCTGGGCGCCACCCACCCGGCCACCGCGACACACTGCCGTACAGCACTGAACTCGCTGGCCGCCACCCACCCGGCCACCGCGACACACTGCCGTACAGCACTGCACTCCCTGGGCGCCAGCCACCCGGCCGCCGCGACACACTGCCGTACAGCACTGCCCTCACTGGGCGCGGGACAGAAGACACCGTGCCGAGACCGACGGTGCGGGAATGAGCTCACAGCCAGCATCGGCTCACTGCGGCTGACAGAGCACCAGCAGTAGATGACCTGACATCGGCACGTCTCACCAACAGTGTGAGCTGAGTTCGGCACGTCTCACCAGCAGTGTGAGCTGAGTTCGGCACGTCTCACCAGCAGTGTGAGATGAGTTCGGCGCGTCTCACCGTGAGCAGCAGTTGCCGCCGCCGCCGCCGACCGGCCGGCCGGAGTCGATTCTGATGGGATCAGCGCTGGACGGCAACGGCTCGGCTCTCAGCTGCGTCTGACTCTGATGGATACACAGGATCACAGACACGTCACACAGGATCACCGACACGTCACACAGGATCACAGACACGTCACACAGGATCACAGACACGTCACACAGGATCACAGACACGTCACACAGGATCACAGACACGTCACACAGGATCACAGACACGTCACACAGGATCACAGACGTCACACAGACACGTCACACAGGATCACAGACACGTCACACAGGATCACATACGTCACACAGACCCGTCACACATGATCACAGACACGTCACACAGGATCACAGACACGCCACACAGGATCACAGACACGTCACACATGATCACAGACACGTCACACAGGATCACAGACGTCACACAGACACGTCACACAGGATCACAGACACGTCACACAGGATCACAGACACGTCACACAGGATCACAGACGTCACACAGACCCGTCACACATGATCACAGACACGTCACACAGGATCACAGACACGCCACACAGGATCACAGACACGTCACACATGATCACAGACACGTCACACAGGATCACAGACACGTCACACATGATCACAGACACGTCACACAGGATCACAGACACGTCACACAGGATCACAGACGTCACACATACACGTCACACAGGATCACAGACACGTCACACAGGATCACAGACACGTCACACAGGATCACAGACACGCCACACAGGATCACAGACATGTCACACAGACACGTCACACAGGATCACAGACACGTCACACAGGATCACAGACACGTCACACAGGATCACAGACACGTCACACAGGATCACAGACACGTCACACAGACACGTCACACAGACACGTCACACAGGATCACAGACACGTCACACAGGATCACATACACGTCACACAGGATTACAGACACGTCACACAGGCACGTCACACAGGATCACATACACGTCACACATGATCACAGACACGTCACACAGGATCACAGACACGTCACACAGGATCACAAACCCGTCACACAGGATCACATACACGTCACACAGGATCACAGACACGTCACACAGGCACGTCACACAGGATCACAGACACATCACACATGATCATATACCCGTCACACAGGATCACAAACCCGTCACACAGGATCACAGACACGTCACACAGGATCACATACACGTCACACAGGATCACAGACACGTCACACCGGAGTACAGACACGTCACACAGGATCACATGCACGTCACACCGGATCACAGACACGTCACACCGGAGTACAGACACGTCACACCGGAGTACAGCCACGTCACACAGGATCACATGCACGTCACACCGGATCACAGACACGTCACACCGGAGTACAGACACGTCACATAGGATCACATGCACGTCACACCGGATCACAGACACGTCACACCGGAGTACAGACACGTCACACAGGATCACATGCACGTCACACCGGATCACAGACACGTCACACCGGAGTACAGACACGTCACACAGGATCACATGCACGTCACACCGGATCACAGACACGTCACACCGGAGTACAGACACGTCACATAGGATCACATGCACGTCACACCGGATCACAGACACGTCACACCGGAGTACAGACACGTCACACAGGATCACATGCACGTCACACCGGATCACAGACGCATTACACAATGTCCCACAACTGTGGCTGAGCTATATCTGACGCTCTGACTCTGACGGATACACGGAGCAAACTACTCACACTGTCCCACAACCGTCAGACAGATCAGTTATACCATACACTGCCTCACAACCGTCAGACAGATCAGTTATACTATACACTGTCCCACAACCGTCAGACAGATCAGTTATACCATACACTGCCTCACAACCGTCAGACAGATCAGTTATACCATACACTGCCTCACAACCGTCAGACAGATCAGTTATACCATACACTGTCCCACAACCGTCAGACAGATCAGTTATACCATACACTGTCCCACAACCGTCAGACAGATCAGTTATACCATACACTGTCCCACAACCGTCAGACAGATCAGTTATACCATACACTGCCTCACAACCGTCAGACAGATCAGTTATACCATACACTGTCCCACAACCGTCAGACAGATCAGTTATACCATACACTGTCCCACAACCGTCAGACAGATCAGTTATACCATACACTGTCCCACAACCGTCAGACAGATCAGTTATACCATACACTGCCTCACAACCGTCAGACAGATCAGTTATACCATACACTGTCCCACAACCGTCAGACAGATCAGTTATACCATACACTGCCTCACAACCGTCAGACAGATCAGTTATACCATACACTGTCCCACAACCGTCAGACAGATCAGTTATACCATACACTGCCTCACAACCGTCAGACAGATCAGTTATACCATACACTGCCTCACAACCGTCAGACAGATCAGTTATACCATACACTGTCCCACAACCGTCAGACAGATCAGTTATACCATACACTGCCTCACAACCGTCAGACAGATCAGTTATACCATACACTGTCCCACAACCGTCAGACAGATCAGTTATACCATACACTGTCCCACAACCGTCAGACAGATCAGTTATACCATACACTGTCCCACAACCGTCAGACAGATCAGTTATACCATACACTGCCTCACAACCGTCAGACAGATCAGTTATACCATACACTGCCTCACAACCGTCAGACAGATCAGTTATACCATACACTGTCCCACAACCGTCAGACAGATCAGTTATACCATACACTGTCCCACAACCGTCAGACAGATCAGTTATACCATACACTGCCTCACAACCGTCAGACAGATCAGTTATACCATACACTGTCCCACAACCGTCAGACAGATCAGTTATACCATACACTGTCCCACAACCGTCAGACAGATCAGTTATACCATACACTGCCTCACAACCGTCAGACAGATCAGTTATACCATACACTGTCCCACAACCGTCAGACAGATCAGTTATACCATACACTGCCTCACAACCGTCAGACAGATCAGTTATACCATACACTGCCTCACAACCGTCAGACAGATCAGTTATACCATACACTGTCCCACAACCGTCAGACAGATCAGTTATACCATACACTGCCTCACAACCGTCAGACAGATCAGTTATACCATACACTGCCTCACAACCGTCAGACAGATCAGTTATACCATACACTGTCCCACAACCGTCAGACAGATCAGTTATACCATACACTGTCCCACAACCGTCAGACAGATCAGTTATACCATACACTGCCTCACAACCGTCAGACAGATCAGTTATACCATACACTGTCCCACAACCGTCAGACAGATCAGTTATACCATACACTGCCTCACAACCGTCAGACAGATCAGTTATACCATACACTGTCCCACAACCGTCAGACAGATCAGTTATACCATACACTGCCTCACAACCGTCAGACAGATCAGTTATACCATACACTGCCTCACAACGCCCAACAATCATGAACAAAATATGCATACAGAGAAGGATGATAAACACAAGACCCAGCACACACAAAATTCATCCATTACCCAACCACATCCCTATCATAATGGCTACTGCAATCTCTTTGCTTCTACGAGTCATTTTAGCCGAACATTGGGAGACCTCGTATGATCCGATTAGGACTGTGTTTGCATCAAAAGCAGCCCAGCGTGTCCATAACAGTATCAAATGTTGGCTCCCGAACCAACAGGGAATCTTTTGCATCACTCACTAGTAAACCAACGCAGCCCAACGGAGTTTCCGGTAGATAAGTTGCCAGTCAAACGGACGTCCTACAGTGATCCACCAGAGATAATGCCTAGTCAGCCGGACCTAGACACCCAATCGGCTCGACATGGACATTACATAACCAATCAACCGGACATATACCAATCAGCCGGACATAGGCACCCAATCAGCCGGACATAGACACCCAATCAGCCGGACATAGACACCCAATCAGCCGGACATAGACACCCAATCAGCCGGACATGGACACCCAATCAGCCGGACATAGTCACCCAATCAGCCGGACATCGCCACCCAATCAGCCGGACATAGACACCCAATCAGCCGGACATAGACACCCAATCAGCCGGACATAGACACCCAATCAGCCGGACATAGACACCCAATCAGCCGGACATAGACACCCAATCAGCCGGACATAGACACCCAATCAGCCGGACATAGACACCCAATCAGCCGGACATACACCCACTCAGCCGGACATAGACACCCAATCAGCCGGACATAGACACTGAATCAGCCGGACATACCCACATAACACACATACATGGTTACCATATGGGCTTTAGATGGGCGACGTGGGCGCAGCATGGGCATGGGAAGGACATGGACATGCACATGTGAAAGATGTGGGCCCCATATGGGTTTGGGTTGGGTGAGGTGGTACATGCAACATGGGAGGGACATGGGCATACCCAAGTGGGCCCTATATGGGTTTGACATGGGCAGCGTGGACAAACACAACATGGGAAGGTTGTGGGCATACCCAGGTGGGCCCCGCATGGGTTTCAGATGGGCAAGGTGGGCAGACATAGCATGGTAAGAATATGGCATACCCAGGTGGGCCCTGTATGGGTTTGAGATGGGCAAGGTGGGCAAACACAATATGGGAAGGACATGGGCATACCGAGGTGGGCACCATAGGGGTTTGATATGGGTAAGATGGGCAAGCATAATATGGGAAGGACTGGGCAGACATAGCATGAGAAGGATATGGGCATACCCATATGGCCCCCATATGGTTTGAGATGGGTAAGGTGAGCAAACACAACATGGGAAGGATATGGGCATACCCAGGTGGACCGTGTATGGATTTCAGGAGGTTTGAAGGCTGAGAAGGCTGGACGTACTTTAAAACAATATGGGGCTCACATGGCTGGCCAACATCCAGGCCACCTAGTTTGCCCATCAAAAAACACTTAAATACCATATGGTACCCAAATGGGTGCCAAGATAGCTCAACATTGTTGTTGGCATGTTGGCATGGGGCTGTCCCTATGGGCCCCACATGGGTTTCAGACAGGGTCCTAGGATTGCTTTGGAGCTGGGGTGCGGAGTGGAAAATTCTGGCTAAAAATAAGCATAAAGAGTGGAAAATTCAACCAAAAAACATACGTACTCGGCTTTATCAATATCCAATTACTCGCTCACCAGAATTAGTAGAATATTAATACCTAATACCTATGCCAGTTCTTACCTCTTTCCCTACACAGGTTGTCCCCATCATTACATCCATAAATCAGTATCATGGTTCCAATTATCCAATACATTTTAAATAAGGAGTGGAAAATTCACAGTAAAACTAGGGAAAAGAGTGGAAAAATAGCATCCATAGGGTGTCATTTTCCACCCACATTTCCCAATGCTAGGACACTGGTTTCAGATGGGCTGAGTATTCGTATGTTTACATGGGAATTGGACATGGGAATGACCATGTGGGCCCCATATGGGTTTAAGGAGGTAGAAGGCTTAAAAGGTTGAACTCACTTGAAAGCAATATGGGACCCGTGCAGTTGGCCAACGCCCAGCATACCTAGTTTGCCCCTTCTCAAAGTTCTTACTAAAATAACTAGCAACGCAGAATAAAGTTAAACACATTTCAAAACCATATGGGGCCCACGTGGGTAGCCCACATCAAAGTTCAAGTGTTAATAGTCGCCAATAGATGGAGTTGCTGAGGTCGACTCATTTCGCTGCAAGTTTTTCGGCATTTACTGTTTGTGCATTTACTGGTATCCTTTTCATGGCGGACTGTTTAGCGAGTGGAAGGGCTTACCACATGCTTATTACGAGCGAGCGCGAAGCGCTCGCTCGTCCTTCCGTGGTATATGGGAAAATCTGATTATGAGCGGCCCGGCCCGACCCGTGGCGACGCTTTTGAGGTCATAACTCTGCAACCGCACGTCCGATTAACAAGCGGACTTCTTTGCTAAGCAGCCCCATCTAACCTACCCTGTTTGCAACCAGTGCCGATTCATGTGGGTGACTACCACTGCGCGTGGCGCGTGCCGCGTGAGGGGTGTTGAAAAGTGTTTTCTCGCAATAACTCCGCAACGGCAGGGCAGATTATGTGCAAATTTCGTGTGTGGTTAGGGACCCCTCAGCCGCCACTTTCACACAACTAAGGGATGGAGTGACTCTGCACGTGCACCCGTACACACCCCTATTCTGTATCTCAGGAACGGCTGAGCCGATTGTGTTAGCATTTGGTGCATGTGTAGGGACCTCTCGGCCGCCGCCTTTCCACAAGTCAGGAGTGGGGTCGCTTTGCACGTGCGCACGTGCACCCCCCCTCTTCTATATCTCTGGAACGGCTGCGCCGATTGTGTTCAAATTTGGTGTGTGGTTAGGGACCTCTCAGCCCCCGCTTTCCCACAAGTCAAAGGTGGGTGCCTCTGCACGTGCGCACACTCTTTTGTATCTCAAAAACTACTTGCCCGATCGAGTTGAAATTCCCCATACATTTCCTTCGCGCTCGCTCGTTCATCGCCAACCACGGCGCCTTACTGGTTACTGGTATATTTCTTTTGTTCATCCGTCATCCGCTGTGATTACAATCACCTTCAGTTTCCAAAAACTCAGGAGCACTTGTATGACTGAACTGGATAAAGTGTTCTAAAATAGTTTTGCCGTATGGTAAACTTATTTTATAAACTGAGTCGCACCAAATCGGAAGATCATGCTTTGCATAACGATCGTTCAGTTTTAGCAGGATACTCTCACTTTGGGAGTAATAACTGTCGCGTGGGAACGCAGAATATGCATAAGCACATGGGGCAAATCATTGTTCCCAGCGCGATGAGTGGGGAGGAATTCATATAGTGCGGATGCGTGATGAACACATGGGAACAATGTGGGCTGGTCCACCTTTCCTACATGGTGGCGATGTGGGCTGCTAACATGGTGCCCACATGGTGACCATATAGGCCAGCCCACGTGGTGTCCACGTGGTTTTGGAAGACATTTCTGCATGGTTATCATGCAGGCTTGCCCATATGGTAACCATGTAGAAACCATGAAGTTACCATATGGGCTTACCCATATGGTAACCATGCAGAATCGTCTTCCAAAACCATGTGGGTACCATGTTGGCAGCCCATATTGGTACCATATGGGAAAGATGGGCTACCCACATGGTTACCATATGGTAACCACATGGGTCATGGGTGTGTACCATAGAAGCCCAAATCAGCCGGACATAGACGCCCAATCAGCCGGACATACACACCCAATCAGCCGGACATAGACGCCCAATCAGCCGGACATATACGCCCAATCAGCCGGACATAGACACCCAATCAGCCGGACATAGATACCCAATCAGCCGGACATAGACACCCAATCAGCCGGACATATACGCCCAATCAGCCGAGCATAGACACCCAATCAGCCAGACATAGACGCCCAATCAGCCGGACATAGACACCCAATCAGCCGGACATAGACGCCCAATCAGCCGGACATATACGCCCAATCAGCCGAGCATAGACACCCAATCAGCCAGACATAGATACCCAATCAGCCGGACATAGACACCCAATCAGCCGGACATATACGCCCAATCAGCCGAGCATAGACACCCAATCAGCCAGACATAGACGCCCAATCAGCCGGACATAGACACCCAATCAGCCGGACATAGACACCCAATCAGCCGGACATATACGCCCAATCAGCCGAGCATAGACACCCAATCAGCCAGACATAGACGCCCAATCAGCCGGACATAGACACCCAATCAGCCGGACATAGACACCCAATCAGCCGGACATATACGCCCAATCAGCCGAGCATAGACACCCAATCAGCCAGACATAGACGCCCAATCAGCCGGACAAACGCAGTCGGCCTAAGTCGCATCAGGACCTATGCATTATACAGTGGACAGTGAATGCACCAAGCTGCGACCCCACGTGTAAGAACGTCCTAGGCAGAAACACACTGGACGAAGACAAGCCACCACTCATTGCACCACCCCTTCGACAATGCACAGTGAGCACTGTTCACACTGCCTCGCTTACACTACGGCAAACAGTCACACTCACGTAGTAGGGAGACCTTAAGTAGGCATAATCATTGTCCTGAAATCACAGACAGAAAAGGAGCACAATTCCTGTCAATAAGAGTATACAATCACGGGTCAATTTGATAATATATTACCCCGATCGGAACATCGGTAGGCACTTCCGTCTGACAGCCCTCCGGGCGAGGTCCCACACGCCTTCTGTATACCGGGCCCGTCCCGCCGGCACTCACCACGAGGACCTTGGCCAGCCGCAGGAACGGCTCGTCCACCTTGCGGTTCTCCTTGGCAGAGGTCTCGATGAAGGCGAAGATCTCCGGATAGCTGTCCATCAGGGCATTCGTCTCCTCCTGCTTCACCTCGTGGTCCTCCATGTCGCACTTGTTGCCTGCCGAGCGGGGCGGCACACGGCCGTGGGGTGGTGACCACGGGGGAGCGGGGCGGCACACGGCCGTGAGGTGGTGACCACGGGGGAGCGGGGCGGCACACGGCCGTGAGGTGGTGACCACGGGGGAGCGGGGCGGCACACGGCCGTGAGGTGGTGACCACGGGGGAGCGGGGCGGCACACGGCCGTGAGGTGGTGACCACGGGGGAGCGGGGCGGCACACGGCCGTGAGGTGGTGACCACGGGGGAGCGGGGCGGCACACGGCCGTGGGGTGGTGACCACGGGGGAGCGGGGCGGCACACGGCCGTGGGGTGGTGACCACGGGGGAGCGGGGCGGTACACGGCCGTGGGGTGGTGACCACGGGGGAGCGGGGCGGCACACGGCCGTGAGGTGGTGACCACGGGGGGGGGGGGGGGGGGGGGGGGGGGGAGCGGGGCGGCCCGACACACATCAGACCGTCCCTGTCACGTTAGCTGAACATTACCGACCAAAATTCCCAGACTCCCATGACCTATGCCATCCACACAAAGGTATGGATCAATGAGGACATTCAAGCACAAATACAAGTATATTAACATACATTAAAAGTACAAGAAAAATCCATGCAAAAATCCATGCATTATAAAGGCGGACAGGTGCAACTGTTCTCTGCTCCGAGTTGATGAGGTTCGCGAGACCGCATCCTCTCTCTCTCCAGGTGTCCTTCCGAGTTCTGATAATACACAGACCGACCTGGCCCGGGCCACTGTGACACCGACGCCGGCCGCACGTACCGATCAGCACGACGGCCACGTTTGGCGTCGTGTACCGGCGCACCTCGTCCATCCAGCGGCGCACACTGGTGAACGACGACCGCTTCGTGACGTCATACACTGTAACACGGCGGCGCAGCAGCTGACGTCAGCTGCCGGGAAGCGGAGAGGCACCCGGCGGCCAGGGCGCGATCGAGGCAATACAGAGACATCGGGGAGCCAACGAGTTGACTGATACAAAACAGGGGCGGCCAAGGGTTGAGGGATTATGGAAATCACAGGGAAAGTAGGTAGTACAAAATGTTCAAGATGATTTGCAAGACATTGACCTCTGTAACTTTTCTGCTGAGTAACTAGGCAATCCCAACGAAGCAGTTAGCTATAGGTGCATTGGACGAGGTTTCCTTTTTATATAACAAACAGACTGAATGGTGGTGCAACTGCTACTCAAAGGGAAGAAGGGAAGAAGCACAACCCACCGATTATGACTCCATGTGCAGACCGATAGTAGCTTTGTGTGATTGTTCTGAACCTCTCCTGTCCAGCTGTGTCCCAGATTTGAAGCTGCAAGTGTACAAATCCATATAAAATGTGAGATAACAGGACAGTTGTACACAGGTGACAAGAAGATCTTAGAGCAGACAAAATATACAGATGTTTATCACACAACTATTGTAAAATGTGGTGGCGTCCTGCTCTTAAGGAACACACCATTAGTATTTAATGGATACCAGATTCTGAATACCATTTTATACCATTATTCCAAATATGGTATTTGAATAGGTCCCTGAAATAGGATAAGAACACCTTGCAGAGCAGACATATTGAGAACTGATGACTGAGATGGCCACAAACTACTCAACAATAAGCAAAATAGCTTCTGTTGATGCTTGAACCCAGCTGAGCATGAATGCTTCCTGAAACATACCCAGTACATCAGCTACAACAACAGATAAGATACTGATCAGCAATTCTAGGCTCCTGTTTCATCAGCCAGACAACAAGCTGACTGGGGGAGGGGGTAAGCTTGAGAGCACACATAAACCTAGTCCAGAGAACACTAACCTTGACTTTTTTCCCATCCGCCATAATCGTCTTCATAGAAAAGTCTACTCCAATAGTACTTGCATGCCTTTCAACAAAGTTCCCGGACTTGAATCTGGTCACCACACATGTTTTTCCCACTCCACAATCGCCAATGAGAACCACTTTGAAAAGAAAATCAAATTGATCCTCTTCTGTTGGAGCCATAGTTTCAATCTGCTGGAAGGGCAACACAATGTTAGCTTAGTTTGTTTGTAAGCAAGTTGAAGTGGTGATGTCCTCCATTGTTTAAACAAAAAAGTAGCATACACAAACACACATCACAACCTCATGACCTCCCAAACATATGGACTGGAAATAAGTATCATGGTGGCCTGCATTCCTAGCTATCATAGTTCCAGAGATATTTGGGGGTGTTCAAAGCGAAGTCCTAAAACTGGAAAATCGGACCTTTGATGACCTCTGGTGACTCTGATTGACCTGACCTAAAAAATTCGATAGAGCTTGTCTCGAGCTATCTAACGCCGTTTTCCGCTTGCCGCTACGTTGCGTGATTTTGGAGATCATAGGGGGGGGGGGGCGAAATCTGGCCCCCTCCAAGGCGTGTAATTATCAGAGGCCCTCCAGGGCGTGTGTTAAAACACAATCAGTTTTTATGATTTTTTGTTCTCAACTAATAGTCAATGTGGGTTCTTGCTGAATGATAGTACTTATATAAATTAAGGTAGAAGTTATAAAGGCAATATTTGTATCATTGATTCAACAGTTAAATATCATGTCAAACATGCCAAATAATCCATTGGAAGTGCTCATAATACAGTGGGATCATTGTTCATATTAAGTAAATCAAACAGATATTAAACTCTCCTCACCTGTGAACAACTTGACCATTAGATAAGTTGTATAACTGTGCATGTTTTAGATGTTAATGTGTTAAATATGTAGCTCAAGCTTCTGTCAATCTCCAAATGAGCAGAAAAAGATGTTTTTTTTAAACAAACAAAATAGTTTTAATCTCAACAAACTTAATATAACTAACCTAACCAAACCAAATCAAACCTAACTTTACATTACATAACACATTAAAGGGAATGTTTCACCTTTCTGAAAGTCGTCAAATATATGCTGGTTGTAGTACAAAATATGAAGCAAGTGCTGCTGAAAACGATTGTGATATTTTGTCTTGAAGTCACATAACTTTACACAAATACAGTTTTTAATTTTGGGATGACATCATTATTGAGCTATAGACCGCCACTGATTGGCTGACAAAGTGTTTGTCAGCCAATCAGCAGCGTCACTAGCCTAGACCCCATTTTGCAAATTATAAATTAAATTGCTTAAAAACGGCTAAGTTTGGGGAAAATGACCTTAGGACTTCCAACATTTCAATAACGGCCAAAGATAATGGCTATATCAGTTCAAAACCAATACAAAGGTGAAACATTCCCTGTAAATCATGCTTCTTGATTACCCTAAACTATGGTGGCCACCATCAATATCTATGGTGGCCACCATGACATTTCTAAGCATGACTGCCAATCTGCAAAATGTGGCAAGCTTCAACAAGATCTTGTCAGGGCAGTGTTGGCACCGACACATCCAAATTGGGGCAACTTTTGGAAATTTTTTGGGCAGCTTTTGGAAAATTTTGGGCAGCTTTTGAAAATTTTGGGCAAATTTTGGATTTTTTGGGCAAAATTTGACACTTTTAGGCAGTTTTGGGAATTTTGGGGCAGCTTTTGACATTTTGGGGCAGCGGTAACAATTTACCAGTTCACACTAGATCAAATGAGATTATGCTGATGATCCCCCTCAATAAGCGAATGTACACTAGATAGAATGTGATTGTGATGACAAACGACCCCCCCCCCCCCCCCCGGTCAACAGTATTTGATGATTGAGGAGCAAAATTTGATCAGGAAAATCCTTCCCCAAATGGGGCAGCTTGCTGTCCAATTTGGGGCAGGATGTGGGTTGTCAATGTTCCTGCCACATTTTGCATACTGGTACATGGGTAGGTAGGAACTGAACTAGGAAGGTAGGTACATGGGTGTTCATTTATTTTCATTGCACAAACCAGCAGATTTTTCTTGTTCTATAGGAAGTAATAACAAAATCAATTAATTGCCTGCATACCTAAGGCTGAGCCTTCAAACACAAGGTAAAACAAGAGGAATTTTGGTTTGTCATTGTCACGAAGGCAATGACGGCAATGACTCATGTCTCATTGCCATCGCATGCGGTGACATTAATTTAGAACCATAGATCAAGATAGGTCCTTGCGTATACGCATGGAAAACCCCGCGAATTATGTGCATTTTATTGCAACAATACACACAAAATTTTTCTTCTTCAAAAACAGCAAATAGATTCGCGACCGTATTACGACACCCTGCAGAGAGACCGATAGGAACCCCAAATCGGCCCCAAGGTTCCCACACGGTAGATAAAATACTGGTTCCCACAGTGATTAAAGTTACCTATCAGCTGATTACTTTGTTATGGTTTGCGCCGTAAATGTGAATGCTGCGTAATATTTGACTATATAAGGTCGTTCGTCATATTTTCATTAAAATTTGTTTTCTCCTTTCATCTTCCGTAGCTGACATGTAACATACAATTTAACAAACATTTCGTCATAAATATTATGTTGTGGTTCTATAATTTAAATCTTACCCTGATTTCATAGAAATATCTTAGTTTCTGGGCAAATAATGTTTGTGATATACTACGAACGCACTCGAAGTCATAAGGTTCATTGCTTCAAAATGTAGCATAGTAATATAGTATATTCTTATTTTCATTAACAAAACATTATGTGTAAAAGATATTTTATATATATATTGATAATTATAAAATACTGCTACGTCGATGACTTTGATCTTTAAGCAACAATTAAGTTTGTGCTGAGTATATACTTGTTCTAGTATGTTTCTTCCTTCAGATCGATTTCCTTCTGAATTCAATAGTATATTAGAATCCCGTGTCCCGTGGTTGTCACGGGCGAATCCGAGGACCGGGGCTTCGTGTGGGCGACTATTGTGTATATAGCTATTTTACCCAGGTAATTTGTTATGCTCTAACAATATTTCTAGGACGTGTAAAATATTTAAGAAAAATGAGTGGATCATTTAGCGTTTGAAATAATTGGTAAATGTCCATTAGCTATTGGGCAGGACTAGAACTGCAGTGGCTTTGCAATTTGGGGCTTAACATTAAAGGGAAATAATGACCCTTGTCTAACTCATTGTTCATCAGACTTGTGTTTGATTCCAGTGGAGTATAATCCTGTTCCGGAATATATTCCGTTTTTATGAGAATCAGAACCGGATTCGATTCCATTGGCATCTGGGTGGAAATGGAATCAGGTGGTCTTAATCATTTTGAGAATATTATGGAATCGGAATCGGTCGTATTCCGCTTTTTCGCACCTTTTATAGGAAAATTGAATATTGTATACTAATTCTACACGTCTGATTTCATCAGAACTGCACTCAAAGCTGGGACATTCTCAGTACGTACCTGACAATAATGATTTGTATCACCCCTCAATTGCCTCAGCTGACCGCAACGGCTCCGCCATTACCACTGACATGTAAACAACGTGGGCTGTTTTGTGTGTGAAATGCGTCAGATATGTATCCAGTAAGGTCACATTGTGGTAGCGGCCCCTTCACAGCCGACCTTCAGTCTCAAATACAAGTCCTGCGCTCCGCCAGGACGGGAGGTTTAAGGAGGAGGAGGAACAGAGTTTTTTTTATTAAGCTTAGTGAGAGCGTCATGCATATATTTTTTGGTTGGCAAAGAAGTGCCACATATAGATATTGCTTTGAAATTTGGTGTGGGCATCGTCCATACATGGTTCTCCAATATTTCTTTCGTATAACTAACCATACCTAACCTAACCTAACCTAACCCCACCATTAAGTCTGAAGTCTGAACGTGACGAAACCTAAGATTCGCTTGTAGCCATTAAGTCTGATCGGAACGAAACCTAAGATTCGCTTGTAGCCATTAAGTCTGATTGGGACGAAACCTAAGATTCGCTTGTAGCCATTAAGTCTGGTCGAGACAAGCCCTAAGATTTGCTCATAGCCATTAAGTCTGATCGGGACAAAACCTAAGATTCGCTCGTAGCCATAAGTCCGATTGGGATGAAACCTAAGATTCGCTCATAGCCATTATGACTAAAAAGCAAATAGCCGCCGCCAGGATTGAGCGTGATAGGGTTTAGTGGTCGACCAGATACATATGACGCATATGATAGCCAGTATCTGACACATTTATGCGCCCACATTGTTTACATTTAATTGTAATGGCAGAATCGTTGCAGGCTATCTATACAGACCTTGGTTGCAGGGTTACAGGTGGTCAGCTGAGGCTATTAGCGGGTTATACAAATCATTATTATCAGGTAAGTACTGATAATGTCCCTGTTTTGAGTGCAGTTCTGATGAAATCAGACATGTAGAATTAGTATACAATATTAAATTTGCCTATATAAAGGTGTGCAAAAGCGGAATATCGCCTCAGAATCTACCTTACCTTACCTTACCTTTTTGGTGATCAGGATAGAAAAACCTACTTGGCCTGGATGAACCGTTCTCATCAAGCTTGATTCAAGGACAAGCTGGGTTCTTATGGGTATGGGGCTTCCTACTGCCTACATAATGCTCGCCCAGTGATAGTTGAGTCGTGCCTTGAACTGATTTACATCACACTCACACATATACACACACATATACACACACATATACACATATGCATGTCATGGACATACACACAGCACAACTGAGCAACACAATGTTACCCATAACAACCAGATACAATAACCATTTAATTACAACCCATTACTCATAACAACATTATGTGTTACTAATATTGTGAAATGAAGTGATTTTTTATTATTTTTGTCATCACATACTTAGATTGTGGTACCTCGTTAGGGCCAATGCTTCTACATATAATATCATTCCATAGTTTGGGACCGAGCCATGTTATGGTGAAAAGTCTATAATTCTTTGTTGAAAAAATACTTTGAAAATGTTTGGTTTGTCTTGTAGAGTGACAAATTTAAATGTGTATATTGAACATATTTTGTATTGGGTGAGGTAACTGGTTGCATACATGCTTATGCATTATGAGCATCATTTGTAGTTTGCCAATATCTTGAACTTTTAGACAATTATATTTTTTGAAAACTGGATTGGCACTTTGAGGAGGATAAATGCCTTCTATGATTCGCATTGCTCTCTTTTGCAGAATTAATAGTTTTTTAGTATGATGAACATATCCTGTCCCCCAAATAAGGCAGCAATAATTGATATAAGGAAGTATGAGTGCATTATATAGCTGCAAGAGCTGTCTTGTATTTACAAAGTATTTTACTCTACACGTCATGCCTACATTTCGGCTGACAGTATTTGTGATGTTGTTTATGTGAGAAGTAAATTTCAAATCATCATCTATCAACATCCCTAAGTACTTAACTATACCTTTTTTTCTCAATAAATGCCTCATTCATTTGCACACTTAATTGATTCCCCTAGTAAAATATCTATTGGAATCAGAATCGGAATCAGACCCATCTGGCTTGGCATGGAATCAGAATCAATTCTGCTGAAGTGGAATCAAGCACAAGTCTGTCAGACTTGTGCTTGATTCCAGTGGAATCGAATCCGATTCCAGAATCGATTCTGTTTGGACTGGAATCAGAATCAGATTCGATTCTGTTCGCATCTGGGTTATCTTTGGCCGTTAGTGAAATGTCTAAATTATGATGGTCATTTCCCCCAAAACTTATCAGTTTTTAAAGGGAATAGTGAACATTTAACATTGTTTTTTAAAGGGAATGTTTCACCTTTCTGAAAGTTGTCAAATATACACTGGTTGTAGTCGAACATATGAAGTAAGTGCTGCTGAAAACGATGTTGATATTTTTTATCTCGAAAAGTCACTTAACTTTATACAAATTAAGGTTTTAAATTTGGGATGTCATTATTGAGCTATAGACCGCCGCTGATTGGCTGACAAAGTGGGATTGGCTAACAAAGTAGCTGTCAGCCAATCAGCGGCGGGACTAGCCTAGATCCCATTTTTCAAAGGGGAAATTAAATTGCTTAAAAACGGCTAAGTTTTTGGGGAAATGAACTTAGTATGTTTGACATTTCAATAACGGCCAAAGATAATGACTATCTCAGTTCAAAACCAATACAAAGGTGAAACATTCCCTTAAAGGGACTATCCCACCTTAACATTATATTTGAGTTGAGATAGCCATTTTGATGGCTTGACATTGCAATTAAGTATGGTAGCAGTTTAAACAACCACAATGATCTAATCAAAAAGATATAAAAGTTTGATTTTGACATCTGTAAAAAATAATGCCCATGTGTATTTGAATAGGGTCTCTAAACCAACAGCGTCATCTCTCTACCCAACTGGTAATGATAGTCAACTTGTTTTAAGGTCATCCTTGGAATATTTTCGTCTTTCATTTCTCGATCCCCGGGTGGTTCGCAATCTAGACACCGGGTGGTTCGCTTTTTCTGCGCAATAGATGTCGACAAAAAATTGTGCCATACATTTGGCAGCACAAAGGATTTCCCTGTTATTAAAAACACATGACATCACTAACCCAACTTTACGCTTAAAACTAAAAGTTGAATATCTTCCAAGATAAGTAATGTTTTCGGAAAAAAGTTCATGAACATGTTCAGCTGACCTCGCTTGACATGTAGACATACAATTAAGTGTGATTCGACAACTTTCAAAAAGATGGGACAGTCCCTTTAACTGAGATAGCCAGATTGTCGGGAGTACTGAGGAATCTCCAAATCTGGAATTTTTCCTTCCAAAACGACCAAGTTGCTGAGTTTCAACGCAAAAACCGTTGGGTTTGTTTGGTTTTATTTTAAATGGACAAATCTCGTGACGTTTCGCATACGTCATCACTACTCCACTGGGATTTCTACCGCACTTCGTTTTCGCTATTTGAACCGACCGCCACTGAAACGCATCATGTGTTTGGTAACAGAATTGTAAGGGAGGCTCGTTCCTCGTCTGGCGTAGCCATTGTCCGTCCGCCTTTTTCGCTCCTCTGTAGTTTCGTCCGCCTCTTTAGCTCAGTGGGAGAGCGCTGGACTTCTGACCTATCCCGGTAGTGGCAGCCCGGATTCGAGTTGCTTCGGCGCTCGCTATTTGCTCCTGACTGGGATGGCCTGCGGCCAGTGACAGCGGTCGCACTCAAGGTCAGGTGACGTCAGTGAGCGGGGCGGACCGTGTCCAGGTATGTCGGGCACGTACAACTTTCGTCTCTAAATTCTGCCGGCCAACAGGAATTGCGCGATCGGGTGGTGAGGTCAGGACCTGCGCAACAACCTCTGCTTAGCAAGGGTCCTCGGAAATCCATCCATACAAAACATTCGGACAAAATGTATATACAAAATTGCACAGTGGCGAATTTTTCGATTTAGCACGCATAAGGTCCGGAAGCATGTTTTTCGGAATCTCTATTTTTTCTTACCGATACCAATTGGAAATTGTCTGTATTTTTCCAAAATCACCATGTTTTATTTTTGTTTTGGGTTGACGGTGCCTCGCGATAAGTTCATGATGATCTATACATATTATTGGCCGTAACTTTTTCAATTGCCATTGGATTTCCAATTGAAAATAATGCCGACACGCGTCTTGAAAAGGCGCATCTTTTGATGGGCGATTCGTACCGGTAGCTGCAATGTTCGCTGCAGTAGAAGCACATCCACACATTTATTTACACACAAACACATTTATGGGTATAGCACACATATTTATGCACATGCACATTTATGGGTATGTGACTTCAGGTTCACACAACGCCACTCCAACTCCACTCATGCAACGCCATAGTACAAACATTCATATTTCACACATGTACAAATATTAATATTTTGTTCTTCAAATTATCACAAATTGCCCGGCAAACAAGGTTGTTACTTGTAGTAGTGTTGTTTACATGATCTGATTCAAGGATAGACTTTTGCCGGTATGACGTCACAACTCTTTTTTGTGACCGTAATCAGGACACTCTTTTCCATCATCCCACGTACTTTTCCCAAGGTGCACTATTCCCTTTAAGCAATTTAATTTATAATTTTCAAAATTGGGTCTGTGGCAATGCCGCCGCTGATTGGCTGACAGATTGGGTGCGGAATGGAGCTTGGAGCATTGCTTTGGAGCTTGGGTGCGGAATGGAAAATTGTGGCTAAAAATAAGCATAAAAAGTGGAAAATTCAACCAATAGCCATTGTATTTGGCTTGATCAATATCCAATTACCCGCTCACCAGAATTAGTTATTACCTATACCAATTTTGACCTGTCTTTCCCTGTCTTGTCCTATCATTACATCCATAAATCAGTATAGAGTTCAAATTATCCAATACATTTTAGAATAAGGAGTGGAAAATTCAGAGGAAAACTTGGGAAAAAGAGTGGAAAAATAGTATCCATAGGGTGTCGTTTTCCACCCAAATTTCCCAATGCTAGGACACTGGTTGGTCCTGGAAGTCAGACGGCCTGTATTTCTCGAACCTTGGCGAGTACAATGCAAATAACGGCCAACGCAATAGGTCGCGGTCCAAGTTGAAGTTTTTTACGTTGTTTGAAGTCTCAGTTATGGATTGATTGCTTTTTCAATAAATATTGAGCTATCGCAATGCCTCGCACTCGTCATTGTGTTCTGTGCGGGAGAAGACAGTTCGACAATGTTTGTATTGAAGTCGCCAGAATTGTCTGAAACGATTGTGCCATATCATAATAGCTTAAAGGTTTTCTCTATAGCTCTATAGCTCAATAATGATGTCATCATCCCAAATTTAAAAGCTTAATTTGTATAAAGTTAAGTGACTTTTCGAGAGAACAAAATATCACCATTGTTTTCAGCAGCACTTACTTCATTATTTTCGACAACCAGCGTATATTTGCCAACTTTCAGAAAGGTGAAACATACTTTTTAAGGTAAATTCGTTTCTTTGGACATGCATAACTAAAGCAAAGCTAAGCAACTGTTACCCAATGAAGGTCAATAGACATGCCTATTAATTATGTTTATTTTAGGTGGAGACATACACACAAACAAGTCTGGTCTAGCAAAATCGGAATCCACACTTATCTTCGCTTATGGCGATGTTATGTTTATTGTACCATACATTCCATAATATCCTCACATATTTCAAGACGTTGTTTTCCCTGTGTATCATATTGCACAACAGCAGCTTGCAATCTCTTCATGCATCATAATTATAGCCAATAGGTATGTCTAGATTAGGTATATTGTTTGTTTCCTTTCGTTATAGTTTAACATTTTTGAACTGTCGCGATTTTGCAGCATGGTTCAGTTTTTCAAGAAAATTCATGAAATGATTTGAAGTTTTATATCAAAATAGCCATCTTAAATATGCCTGTGTAATATATTTAATATGGCTATCCGTCCTCTTCGAATCATCTTGACCATACAGCGTGATCATTGATCAGGCATATTTTGATGCAGTGTGGACTCAAATCGGAATCAGTGGAATCGGATTTGGAATCAAGCTTTTATGTGCCCCGGAATCGAATAGGAATCGATTCCGCTAGCAAAATATCTATTGGAATCCGATTCGGAATCAGATCCATTTGGCTTGGTATGGAATCGGAATCGATTCCGCTGAAGCGGAATCAAGCACAAGTCTGGACTACTAATTAGGAAATTCTTTATCATTTGATATGCTTATTGTTCAGAAATATTGTCTGACGAAAAAAGAAACTTGGCAGTGTCCCAAAATTTGTCAATTTGGGTGGGAAATGACACCCAAATGTGAATAATTTTCCACTCTCATTCCCCATTTTAGGAGTTAATTTTCCACTCCCAAATTATGAATTGTGATATTGATTCTGATATAACTATTGACTTAATATTAATCTTAATTTTAATAAATATTACGTGATTTCAGCAAAACTACTACTTTTCCTATTCAAAACATAAATCAATATTGTACTATTTTCTACATAATTTTCCATTCTCATGGTCTTTTTTCAAATTTTCCACTCTGACCCAAGCAAAAATTGAATTTTGGAACACTGCAACTTGGAAATTAACACCTGCTGTTTACATTTAAAACTTTTGTGTGTGATAAATATTTGTGACAGCAATATGCAAATTGTGTAGTAGAAATGTCTTTTTGGCCTTGTCACCTCATGTTTGGTGCCACCACAAATTAGTGGCCTTTGCTGACTTATGCATATATATTTTTGACCAAAGAAAGTCGGCCAGTGCAGGAGAGATATAGTAGAAGTCAATGTTGCAGTGCAAGTATGCCTGCGACAACATGTCTTTTGTCACAAAGTCTTTGACAGTGCAGTGCAATGAGTGTGGAGTGTGAAGAAGTGTTAGTGTTTGACACAATCTGATGGTACCTACCTACTGTGCCCTCTTCTTAATTCAATTATGCCAATCCAAGGAAGGATGATGTCAGGCAGCAGGAAGGCACTTGACATGTGTGATGACTGTGTTTTTTTCTGAACTAGTTAATGTGTGCAAAGCTTTGGTTCCTTGGAAGGTGCTGTTAGAAGTCGATCAAGGAGTGAGAGGCACCATATGCCAGATTCTGACAGAGAGCTAACAGTGTCATTTTCTTTGTTCACAGGACAAAATAGTACTTCAAAATGGGGTACTATGGGGCCTATATGTACTCGGCTGGGGGTCTCTACCTCTTTGTCCTCATGGTCATTGGTAAGCACAGTAATTCAAACACCTGCCTATGGATCACTTGCACTTGTTTTGCCAGTTCTCTTCATTGTGTCAATGCTGATTATTTTAAACTTTATGGGCTAGGGCAAATTATGATTACAGGCAAGGATTACAGGCATGCTGGGATATGAACATGCTGGTCAGCCAAACATAGGAATGTTTCCACAGTTATTATTGTGTCCACTAATGATTTTGTATACATTTACTGAAATATTATGTTAATATTATGGTGTCACATGAACTATTTATTGATTGCCAGCTTCGGTGTATGGGAAAATGTAATGTGATGTGCATATTGTCATTTTCCATACCATTGCTGAGTGAAACTATGTTACTATGTTAATTTCCAGCTCTCTACTACATTCTGACTGGACAGGGAGAGCGTATTGACTTTGGATGGTGAGTTGTCCTATTTGAATGTGCATATTCTAGTTTTGACTTAATTAAAAGTTCCATTGCATGGTGCCAATTTCAGATTTTTTTTAGACTCACACTTCCATCCATTTGTAGGCACACAGTTGTCAGTAAAGTGTATTAAGAATATCATTGCATTGCTTGATGAAGTGTTACAGTCCATCTTATTGGATGTTTTTAATGATCTTGTTTCACGATAGAGCTTTTGCAGTACAGTTGATTACCTACACCGTGTACGCCGGCCGTGAGCGTCTGCCGTGTGCCAGTGTGTGGCATGTGGCTGGTCCGTGTGAGGCGCGACTGAGAGGCCGGCGTCCCTACACCGTGTACGAGCCTCCCTACACCGTGTACGCCGGCCGTGAGCGTCTGCCGTGTGCCAGTGGGCACGTGGCTGGTCCGTGCGCGACGCGACTGAGAGGCCGGCGTCTGGTCTGTGTGCTGCGTATGACTGAGTCCTGCCTCCGCTGCAGGTTCCTGACCAACACCTCGCCGTACATGTGGGCGGCCACCGGCGTCGGCCTGGCCGTGTCGCTCTCCGTCGTCGGAGCTGCTCTGTGAGTGCCCGTCACCCCCCCCCCCCCCCCCCACACACACACATACAGGGAGAAACAGACTGCTGATACAGCCTCGGTGAACTGTCCAACACGGCAGCCGAAGGGGTGCTTTTCAATATTGCAACGTCTGTAGAAGTATCCCAGCATTTTGGTGGAACGATGGCTTTCCAATCGAAATTGTGTTGATCATGATTCATGGACATTGAAGACTTGTATCTTGGTTATTTTAATGTTCATCTAGTTCCACTGTCTTTTCACTGTTTTGTTTTTTATTATTAAAGAGATGTGAATCACTGTGAGGGCACATGGTGTAGGCTGCTGTATTATAATCCATGACTGTGTAGGCCATGTCGAAACTTGTCCCGGAATAGTTCAGCAGCCATTACCGAAATAGTTCTCGAATCCAGCCTGTCTGGCGCATTCCAACGACTTGGCTTTTGTCGATCTTACACTAGTGCTGCTCACTGCCATTGTTGGCAGAGCAAACAACGGTAATGTGTGGTGTTGTTTTGTGTGGTGTTGTTTTGTGTGTGTATGCTGAATTGTCGGCTGACACTATTATTTTTTCTCTCTGCGCGTATGTGCACCAGTGGTATCTTCACGACTGGCGTGACGGTGATGGGCGCTGGTGTCCGGGCGCCGCGCATCAAAACCAAGAACCTGGTGTCCATCATCTTCTGCGAGGCGGTGGCCATCTACGGCCTGATCGTGGCCATCGTCCTCTCTGGCATGATCGATGTAAGCCGCCAGTGTGACCGAGGTGGGATAAAAGTGGCAGAAATCTGCCTCAAATCAATCGAAACGGTGGAATTCGTGCTGTGCAGGGCTTGTAATGGTCACGAGGTTAAAGGCCCGCTGAACTCTTCCCAATCATATCGGAAGAACGCATACATGGGTGGAGAATCCTATAGGGCAGCCCCGGCGCGGCAGGGGCAACTTTTTGGGAGACCTTTTTGCAAGCCCTTAGTTTGTATTTAAAAAGAATACGGAAACGCAAATATAATCCCAGAATAACAATGCATTCTTGGTACTACTATCTGTGACAATATGGGTAAAATTGCGCTTTCGAAATGGGGGGGGGGGGGGGGGAGGGGGTAGTCAAGGGAGTCTGCGCCTTGCCAACTTTGCCTCGGTGAGCACCTCGGGCAGATCAGAAAACTTTTGTTTTCGGGGAGGCACAGTTGGGGTCGTTATCTCCGGTCTAAAGGAAGCATCATTTCCGATCCAAAGGGGTGCCGCCGGCACTCACGACTCGATGGGGCCTCCTGCACTCGAGAGTAGCGCCTTCGATGTCCAGACGCCCAGGAGAGGCGCCCTCAATCGTGATGCCCCCTCCACCCCCCTCCCTTCCCCCACATGTCCATGCAGTTAGCGACGGATTCGGATTATAATTCAGCGTCGAGTACCGATTTGCTTCAAAATGTGGCAACGGGTCAATTGGGGCACGCTGATAACGAACATGGCATTGATTTTGACATTTAAGGTCATCTTCAAGGTCATTTTCAAAGTCAAAGGACGGGAGGCTCAAAACGACCCGAAGTTATTGTCCGATCGCAAAAAAATAATGGTCTCATTCGATTCCTCGGGTCAATATGTATCCACAGCCTTCGCAACCTCACTCGTGGCAAATGACCTTGACCCTCAATTTCAAGGTCAATGGCGATCAATGCCACGAGTGAGGTTGCGAAGGCTGCAATTAATCCGAGGAATCGAATGAGACTATTATTTTTTGCGATCGGACAATAACTTCGGGTCGTTTTAAGCCTTTCGTCGTTTTAAGTCCTTTGACCTTGACAATGAGGGTCAATGTCATTTGCCACGAGTAGCCACGAGCGCTCGGACAATAACTTCGGGTCGTTTTGACCTTTGGCCTCGAAAATGAGGGTCAAGGCCATTTGCCACGAGTGAGGTTGCGAAGGCTGCCATTTATTATAGGCGAAGCGAAGGCTGCCATCATATATTGACCAGAGGATTTTAATGAGGCAATTATTTTGGCGATCGGACACCAACCCTGGTTCGTTTTGAGCCACCCCTCCTTTGACCTTGAAGATGATTTGAAGATGACCTTAATGTCTAAATGAATGTCATTTTCGTGATCAGCGTGCCCCAATTGACCTCCCACATTTTGAAGCGAATCGCTACTCGACGCTGAATTTTAATCCGAATAAGTCACTTACTTCACGACATCCGCCCGCCACGCGCCCCTACCCCATCCCCCCCTGGTTGCGCCCCTGTCATCGGGCCTCGGCCGGGGAAACTTTGAAAAAAAATCCACCCATGAATGCATACCATGAAGAACCACTCGAATATAGGTCATTTTGGTATCCAATTGGGTATCAACAATTCACTTACACGGTGAAGTGTTCACCACATTACAACTTTCTTCGGCAGACATACGATCTGGACAAGGTGGAGGAGAACCCGGAGATCCTGGTGAACAACATTTACTCGGCCCATCTGATCTTCTGGTCGGGCGTCACCGTGGGCTTCGTGAACCTGGCCTGCGGCATCTGCGTCGGAACTGTCGGTACGCTCAACAAAACGAACCCGACCCGACCCGTCCATCGGCCGTGGCAACCCCGTAACGAACCCGACCCGACCCGTCCATCGGCCGTGGCAACCCCGTAACCGACCCGACCCGTCCATCGGCCGTGGCAACCCCGTAACCGAGTCAGTCAGCTGACACACGAATGCACCGACAGCTGATACCAGCCAAGCTAGAAACCTGGCACAAAGCTTCGCGAGATGCTCCCAAGTCAAAGCTGTCGGCTTGGCTGGCGAAGTGCTTTATCTTAACTCAACTATATTATATTATCCTATCCTAACTTAACAAAAACTGTCAGTCTTGGCTCCTGGTATGGTTTGGTTCTCAACAAATGCAAATATGTATTTACTTATGTATTTAGGCGTGCGACATATCCATACTCACGTACATTGCATGCTACATGATGCACTGCACTTCTGGCCTCGACTTTCCCATGATGGTTGTGCATGCGATGGTGAGGTACCTGTATGATGTATGTGTATGTGCCGATGTATGTGTAGTGCTGTTTTGTGACGGTCTCTTCCTCGGCAGGCTCCGGAGCCGCGCTGGCTGACGCCGCCGAGGCCTCGCTGTTCGTGCGCATCCTGATCGTGGAGATCTTCGGCTCGGCTATCGGCCTGTTCGGCCTCATCGTCGGCATCCTACAGGTGAGCCTCTCCCCACATCACATCACATCACTGCTGGGTCATTCCAGGACAGATCGACAAGCGGAAACCCCAAATTAACACCGGACATCTCAGCTTTCTATATAAGTCCGTTATAGGGGTTATATGGGGCGCCAAATCGCGTTGTGCAAGTTTCATGTGTGAATGTGTGTGAATTTTGATGAAATGACCCGTGACCTATGGTGACCTGACATAACCTTGACATGAACATAGTACTAATTTTAATTCAATTTTAGTACTAACATACTAATTTTATTTTATATTTTAAAATATACTTTGGTAAGTTGTCTTTGCACAGGAAAGAAAAAATTGGAGATGGGTATTTTCTATAAATGTACTTAATTGCTCAAAATAACGTGTTTTTTTCTATTTTCACCAACATAAGAAGATGAATTGTCTCATGATGACATTTATTGCGGTTTCTGTGTCATACGAAGGTTTCAGGTTGCAATATAAACCACTTGAAGGTTAAGTTGGGTGAATTTATTGACGATCCAGGTGCAATTGTTGCTCAGTGACTTCTGCAAGGTCAGCTGAGGTCACCTGAGGTCACCAACATTTTGTTGCCAATAACTATTGATAGAATACAGATTGAGACGTGCGAATGACACCACTGTGTTTGTCTCGTCGAGTCGCGTCACCCCATATGCAACATGACTTACCTGGGTCACCAAATGACTGACCTGAGGTCAATTTTGAAGTTGACCTAACCAGGTCACCATTAATATGTTTCGAAGTGCATTGACGAGACGAACACGATGGTGTTAAAATGATTGCTCTATGTTGAATCGATACAAAGTTATTCACGAACAACTTGAAGTTGTTTGTTTTTGCTAGTCAAAAGGTTGTTTGTGAATAACTTTTTATCTATTAGGGGAACTGTCCCACCTTCCAAAAAGTTGTCAAATGTACGCCGCTTGTGGTGCACAATATGAAGTAATTGCTGCCGAACACGATTATGACATTTGTTTCTCGCAAAGAGTGCTCAATTTAATACAAAGTTAAGTTTTAATATTTGGGTTGATGACGTCATATTGAGCTCGAGAGCTACACAGAAATCCTTTATGCTGCCAAAGTATGGGCACAATTATTTCGAGACAATTCTGGCGCTTTGAATGCAAAACAAACCAACTACCAAACCATTGAAACGTGCAAATATCTCCAAGGTTCACCTTAAAACAAGTCAACTGTCATTACCAGTTGGGTAAGGAGAGACGACGCTGTCGGTTTAGAGGCCCTATTCAAATACACATGGGCCTTATTTTTTACAGATGTCAAAATGAAATTCTAATATCTTTTTGATTAGATAAGTGTGGTTGTTTTAACTGCTACCATACTTAATTTAAATGCCAAGCCATCAAAATGGCTATCTCAACTCAAATATAATGTTAAGGTTGGATAGTCCCTTTAAACATAGAGCAATCATTTTAACACCATCTTGTTTTTCTCGTCAAGGCGCTTCGGAACATATTAATGGTGACCTGGTTAGATCAACTTCAAAATTTGACGTCAGGTCAAGGTCATTGGGTTGCATTGGGTAATATAATACCCAGGTAGGTCATGTTGCATATGGGGCGACTCGACGAAACAAACACAGTGGTGTCATTCGCGTGTATCTATCTTTATTCTATCAATAGTTATTGGCAAAAAAGTGCTGGTGACCTCAGATGACCTTGCAAAGGTCACTGAGCGACAATTGCACCTGGGTCATCAATACATTCACCCAACTTAACCTTCATGTGGCTTATATTGCAACCTGAAACCTTCTTGCGACACAAAAATCGCAATAATTCCATCATGGGACAATTCATCATTTTTTTGTATTGTATTGTATTTACAATAGCAGACACTCCACAATAAAATCGTGGCTATTATGTGTCCTTAGTCGAAGAAGTAAACAGTAGGAAAGTCAAAAGTGTCACGGTGGGAAAACACACGGCCACACATGCACATACAACACGTACACACACATCACAGTCACTTATTGCAAGAAGAGAGGCTATGCGGCTCGCTTGAACGCTGCCGGTATGACTTCCACTTGTTGGTGAAAAGAGAAAAAAAACGCGTTATTTTGAGCAATTAAAAAGTACATTTATAGAAAATACCCATCTCCAATTTTGTTTTGTCCTGTGCAAAGACAACTTACCAAAGTATATTGTAAAAATATAACAATATTTTCACTGCGCTTGTGTCAAGGTCAGGTCAGGTCACCAGAGGTCACGGGGTCATTCCGTCAGAATCCACAACAAATACAAACTGGGCCTGGGATGTTTCTCACTTCATTGCCATTCAGAACATGTATGGGTTTCTAGGAATTTGATAATTTCTTGTGGATTATTGTCTGACTGGCTAAGTCATACACAAGGTGACCTCACGAAAATGCCGGAGGCTATAACTCGGTAGCCGTAACTCCAATCGAGCTGAAACTTACACAGCGCGATTTGGCGCCCCAGATAACCCCTATAGACTTTCATCGAAATCGGAGATGTAGGGTGTTAGCCCCTTTGTCGATCTGCCCTATGCCCCTGCTGCATTGGGCGACAAGGCAGCTTTAGTTTGTCGCTGTCCGCCATGCGAATTAGTCTGTATGGTTTTTACGTGCTAGTTAATTGTATATTCAGTTCGCATTTTCACATTTTAGCAAGGCGTCGACTGTCTCATATGATAGTCATTATTGTGCTTTGGTTCTGCAGTAGGTTGCTGTTCCATGTGATTGAGCCGGATTTTATCCATTGCAGGTATCGCAAGTAAAAATGGGTAACGCCGCCGCCTAGACAGGTCTGGTTATCGTTCCACTCCTGGCCCGTGCAATGATAGAAGCGCTGCCCGAGCGGCACCGCCTCCCCTCCCCGCCGTGATGCGGCGTCAGCGAGCACCACCCTAGCGTGACGCCGGTCAGCCCCGGGACACGTGCCGCACAAGTGCGGTGTGTCTCCGACCGGACAGCCGACAGGGCGGCACCGCTCCGGTACCACCCTAGCGTGACGCCGGTCAGCCCCGGGACACGTCCCGCACAAGTGCGGTGTGTCTCCGACCGGACAGCCGACAGGGCGGCACCGCTCCGGTACCACCCGACGTGCCCGGGCCGGCCGACACCGAGCCCGTAGTGAAGGCTAATTAGGAGACGGTGAGTGATTTGACTGTGGGCAGCGCCGCTGCGCGTGTCGTGCCAGTGATCTGTTGGAGCGCGTGTTGTTGAGTGTTGGGCTGGGTGGGTATGTACGCGTGTGTACAGAGTGAAAATGTTTAATCAATGTTATATGTATATATCATACTGCTGAGTGAGGGCGGCCGGCGTGGAGCCGCAGTCGAACATTCCGCATCCGCTTCCCCGTAGTCTGTCCGCCGGTAGAAAACGCTACCTATTGTCGCGTCCGTCTGTATGTAACATGCAAATAAATCAGTCATTGGTGTCACATCCATCCACTCTGTGTCACGGCTCAGTGTACTCTGATACCGAGCAGTGACCGGCCACTTCCAGCAACACGAAACGTTTGCCGATGCATGGTCGCAGCTCCGCACGGCAGCAACACACACACCGCGGGGCGTTACTCTGGCCGAGTACCCGGCCTGTGGTCGATGAGTGAGATCAACAACACACACACCGCGGGGCGTTACTCTGGCCGAGTACCCGGCCTGTGGTCGATGAGTGAGATCAACAACACACACACCGCGGGGGGCGTTACTCTGGCCGAGTACCCGGCCTGTGGTCGATGAGTGAGATCAACAACACACACACCGCGGGGGGCGTTACTCTGGCCGAGTACCCGGCCTGTGGTCGATGAGTGAGATCAACAACACACACACACACACCGCGGGGGGCGTTACTCTGGCCGAGTACCCGGCCTGTGGTCGATGAGTGAGATCAACAACACACACACCGCGGGGGGCGTTACTCTGGCCGAGTACCCGGCCTGTGGTCGATGAGTGAGATCAACAACACACACACCGCGGGGGGCGTTACTCTGGCCGAGTACCCGGCCTGTGGTCGATGAGTGAGATCAACAACACACACACCGCGGGGGGCGTTACTCTGGCCGAGTACCCGGCCTGTGGTCGATGAGTGAGATCAACAACACACACACCGCGGGGGGCGTTACTCTGGCCGAGTACCCGGCCTGTGGTCGATGAGTGAGATCAACAACACACACACCGCGGGGGGCGTTACTCTGGCCGAGTACCCGGCCTGTGGTCGATGAGTGAGATCAACAACACACACACCGCGGGGGGCGTTACTCTGGCCGAGTACCCGGCCTGTGGTCGATGAGTGAGATCAACAACACACACACCGCGGGGGGCGTTACTCTGGCCGAGTACCCGGCCTGTGGTCGATGAGTGAGATCAACAACACACACACACACACCGCGGGGGGCGTTACTCTGGCCGAGTACCCGGCCTGTGGTCGATGAGTGAGATCAACAACACACACACCGCGGGGGGCGTTACTCTGGCCGAGTACCCGGCCTGTGGTCGATGAGTGAGATCAACAACACACACACCGCGGGGGGCGTTACTCTGGCCGAGTACCCGGCCTGGGGTCGATGAGTGAGATCAACAACACACACACACACACACCGCGGGGCGTTACTCTGGCCGAGTACCCGGCCTGTGGTCGATGAGTGAGATCAACAACACACACACCGCGGGGGGCGTTACTCTGGCCGAGTACCCGGCCTGGGGTCGATGAGTGAGATCAACAACACACACACACACACACCGCGGGGCGTTACTCTGGCCGAGTACCCGGCCTGGGGTCGATGAGTGAGATCAACAACACACACACACACACACACACCGCGGGGGGCGTTACTCTGGCCGAGTACCCGGCCTGGGGTCGATGAGTGAGATCAACAACACACACACACACACCGCGGGGCGTTACTCTGGCCGAGTACCCGGCCTGGGGTCGATGAGTGAGATCAACAACACACACACACACACCGCGGGGCGTTACTCTGGCCGAGTACCCGGCCTGGGGTCGATGAGTGAGATCAACAACACACACACACACACACACCGCGGGGCGTTACTCTGGCCGAGTACCCGGCCTGGGGTCGATGAGTGAGATCAACAACACACACACCGCGGGGGGCGTTACTCTGGCCGAGTACCCGGCCTGTGGTCGATGAGTGAGATCAACAACACACACACCGCGGGGCGTTACTCTGGCCGAGTACCCGGCCTGTGGTCGATGAGTGAGATCAACAACACACACACCGCGGGGCGTTACTCTGGCCGAGTACCCGGCCTGTGGTCGATGAGTGAGATCAACAACACACACACCGCGGGGCGTTACTCTGGCCGAGTACCCGGCCTGTGGTCGATGAGTGAGATCAACAACACACACACACCGCGGGGGGCGTTACTCTGGCCGAGTACCCGGCCTGTGGTCGATGAGTGAGATCAACAACACACACACACACCGCGGGGGGCGTTACTCTGGCCGAGTACCCGGCCTGGGGTCGATGAGTGAGATCAACAACACACACACCGCGGGGCGTTACTCTGGCCGAGTACCCGGCCTGGGGTCGATGAGTGAGATCAACAACACACACACCGCGGGGCGTTACTCTGGCCGAGTACCCGGCCTGGGGTCGATGAGTGAGATCAACAACACACACACCGCGGGGCGTTACTCTGGCCGAGTACCCGGCCTGTGGTCGATGAGTGAGATCAACAACACACACACCGCGGGGCGTTACTCTGGCCGAGTACCCGGCCTGGGGTCGATGAGTGAGATCAACAACACACACACACACACCGCGGGGCGTTACTCTGGCCGAGTACCCGGCCTGGGGTCGATGAGTGAGATCAACAACACACACACACACCGCGGGGGGCGTTACTCTGGCCGAGTACCCGGCCTGGGGTCGATGAGTGAGATCAACAACACACACACCGCGGGGGGCGTTACTCTGGCCGAGTACCCGGCCTGTGGTCGATGAGTGAGATCAACAACACACACACCGCGGGGGGCGTTACTCTGGCCGAGTACCCGGCCTGTGGTCGATGAGTGAGATCAACAACACACACACACACACACACCGCGGGGGGCGTTACTCTGGCCGAGTACCCGGCCTGTGGTCGATGAGTGAGATCGACAACACACACACCGCGGGGCGTTACTCTGGCCGAGTACCCGGCCTGTGGTCGATGAGTGAGATCAACAACACACACACACACACCGCGGGGGGCGTTACTCTGGCCGAGTACCCGGCCTGTGGTCGATGAGTGAGATCAACAACACACACACACACACCGCGGGGGGCGTTACTCTGGCCGAGTACCCGGCCTGTGGTCGATGAGTGAGATCGACAACACACACACCGCGGGGCGTTACTCTGGCCGAGTACCCGGCCTGTGGTCGATGAGTGAGATCAACAACACACACACCGCGGGGGGCGTTACTCTGGCCGAGTACCCGGCCTGTGGTCGATGAGTGAGATCAACAACACACACACCGCGGGGCGTTACTCTGGCCGAGTACCCGGCCTGTGGTCGATGAGTGAGATCGACAACACACACACCGCGGGGCGTTACTCTGGCCGAGTACCCGGCCTGGGGTCGATGAGTGAGATCAACAACACACACACCGCGGGGCGTTACTCTGGCCGAGTACCCGGCCTGTGGTCGATGAGTGAGATCAACAACACACACACACACACCGCGGGGCGTTACTCTGGCCGAGTACCCGGCCTGTGGTCGATGAGTGAGATCAACAACACACACACACACCGCGGGGCGTTACTCTGGCCGAGTACCCGGCCTGTGGTCGATGAGTGAGATCAACAACACACACACCGCGGGGCGTTACTCTGGCCGAGTACCCGGCCTGTGGTCGATGAGTGAGATCAACAACACACACACACACACACCGCGGGGGGCGTTACTCTGGCCGAGTACCCGGCCTGTGGTCGATGAGTGAGATCGACAACACACACACCGCGGGGCGTTACTCTGGCCGAGTACCCGGCCTGGGGTCGATGAGTGAGATCAACAACACACACACCGCGGGGGGCGTTACTCTGGCCGAGTACCCGGCCTGGGGTCGATGAGTGAGATCAACAACACACACACCGCGGGGGGCGTTACTCTGGCCGAGTACCCGGCCTGTGGTCGATGAGTGAGATCAACAACACACACACCGCGGGGCGTTACTCTGGCCGAGTACCCGGCCTGTGGTCGATGAGTGAGATTCGGCCGTCTCCTGTGCGAGCGATGCGGACAGAACGGACGTCTGATCGTGCACGCAGGAGAACGCAGCACAGTAAACAGACCACCGGCCATCCATACCAGCCGGACGGCGCACACTGAAGATCGGACCCGCCACCAGGGACGTAACCAGGGGGGGGGGGACAGCATGCCCCCTGAGAAAACCAGTTTACACTGGATAAAATGCGATTCTGCGACGACGCCCCCCCCCCCTCCCCCCGGTCAACAACTTCGCTAGCGAAACTCTAACGAAACTGAGCGAAATTTGATCCGCCACTGACGTGCCCCCCCCCCCCATGATAAAAAAGATGTCTACGTGCCTGCCCGCCACTGACTAAGATTGGTCGGTACAGATCCAACGGACTAGATTGGTCGGTACAGATCCAATGGACTAGATTGGTCGGTACAGATCCAACTGACTGGTCGGTACAGATCCAACGGACTAGATTGGTCGGTACAGATCCAATGGACTAGATTGGTCAGTACAGATCCAACTGACTGGTCGGTACAGATCCAATTGACTAGATTGGTCGGTACAGATCCAATGGACT
The DNA here is from genome assembly GCA_036785665.1 of Chirona hameri. Classification (NCBI taxonomy): domain Eukaryota; kingdom Metazoa; phylum Arthropoda; class Thecostraca; order Balanomorpha; family Balanidae; genus Chirona; species Chirona hameri. Next base: position 35,868 of record JAXIVJ010001891.1, on the reverse strand, counting down.
ACGATTGGTCGGTACAGATCCAACGGACTAGATTGGTCGGTACATATCCAACTGACTAGACTGGTCGGTACAGATCCAATGGACTAGATTGGTCGGTACAGATCCAACTGACTAGACTGGTCGGTACAGATCCAACGGACTAGATTGGTCGGTACAGATCCGACTGACTAGACTGGTCGGTACAGATCCAACTGACTAGATTAGTCGGTACAGATCCAACTGACTAGATTGGTCGGTACACATCCAACTGACTAGACTGGTCGGTACAGATCCAACTGACTAGACTGGTCGGTACAGATCCAACATACTAGACTGGTCGGTACAGATCCAACTGACTGGACTGGTCGGTACAGATCCAACTGACTAGACTGGTCGGTACAGATCCACCTGAATGGTCGGTACAGATCCAACTGACTAGACTGGTCGGCACAGATCCAACTGACTAGACTGGTCGGTACAGATCCAACTGACTAGACTGGTCGGTACAGATCCAACTGACTAGACTGGTCGGTACAGATCCACCTGACTAGACTGGTCGGTACAGATCCAACTGACTAGACTGGTCGGTACAGATCCACCTGACTGGTCGGTACAGATCCACCTGACTGGTCGGTACAGATCCAACTGACTAGACTGGTCGGTACAGATCCAACTGACTAGACTGGTCGGTACAGATCCAACTGACTAGACTGGTCGGTACAGATCCACCTGACTGGTCGGTACAGATCCAACTGACTAGACTGGTCGGTACAGATCCAACTGACTAGACTGGTCGGTACAGATCCAACTGACTAGACTGGTCGGTACAGATCCACCTGACTGGTCGGTACAGATCCAACTGACTAGACTGGTCGGTACAGATCCAACTGACTAGACTGGTCGGTACAGATCCAACTGACTAGACTGGTCGGTACAGATCCAACTGACTAGACTGGTCGGTACAGATCCAACTGACTAGACTGGTCGGTACAGATCCAACTGACTAGACTGGTCGGTACAGATCCAACTGACTAGACTGGTCGGTACAGATCCAACTGACTAGACTGGTCGGTACAGATCCACCTGACTGGTCGGTACAGATCCAACTGACTAGACTGGTCGGTACAGATCCAACTGACTAGACTGGTCGGTACAGATCCAACTGACTAGACTGGTCGGTACAGATCCACCTGACTGGTCGGTACAGATCCAACTGACTAGACTGGTCGGTACAGATCCAACTGACTAGACTGGTCGGTACAGATCCAACTGACTAGACTGGTCGGTACAGATCCAACTGACTAGATTGGTCGGTACAGATCCAACTGACTAGACTGGTCGGTACAGATCCAACTGACTAGACTGGTCGGTACAGATCCACCTGACTGGTCGGTACAGATCCAACTGACTAGACTGGTCGGTACAGATCCAACTGACTAGACTGGTCGGTACAGATCCACCTGACTGGTCGGTACAGATCCAACTGACTAGACTGGTCGGTACAGATCCAACTGACTAGACTGGTCGGTACAGATCCAACTGACTAGACTGGTCGGTACAGATCCACCTGACTGGTCGGTACAGATCCAACTGACTAGACTGGTCGGTACAGATCCAACTGACTAGACTGGTCGGTACAGATCCAACTGACTAGACTGGTCGGTACAGATCCAACTGACTAGACTGGTCGGTACAGATCCACCTGACTGGTCGGTACAGATCCAACTGACTGGTCGGTAGGAAGAGATCGGTACATGGTGGTCGCGAGGCACTGGCCGGCGGAGTCCGCGACTATCGCCAGAGACAGGACGTTGGCTGCAAGCGTAACACGAAGTTATGAGAAGAAGGCAAAACGAACTTTAGACGACATTAGCTTCGTTCCCATAAATCCTGTGAAGACACTGGGAACATGACGAAAGAGGTAGCAACGATGCAGCTAGTCAGTTGATCTTCTGTATGGGTTGCCTTTCTATAGATCGCAGAGAACATTCTGGTGAGACAATCAGCAACTAAATAACAGTCTTCACGTACGATGTTGACTAATGTCGCCGCATTCTGGCGGAGTCGATAGGTAGAAGCCTGGCACACAGGTGTGGTCTCCTGCAATCGCTCACCAACAAGGACAAGTAGTCCTTTACACAAACATCGGCTTCTCGAAACCATCAGACACCTATTGTAAATGCCCGAGAGTGGCATGAGCCACTGATACCCTGGATAAGACTACGTCCGGTGAGCGTCATGCTTCTAGTCCACTCGGTGTTGATCATACTTTGATTGTCACGCAGTGATTGTCCATTGCTCCTATGCGAAGTCACCATGGTCTAGTCGCCAGCGCGCCATACACTCTGGCTCCCGCAGTCCACACATGGACTAACACACCACTGCGGACAGTCTGCCAGTCGCACGCGTTCACCGCACACGTGGCGATATGACCGCACCAGGCCGCCGTCCTCCCAGCACCTGCGGGCCGACTACAGCAGCACGGCGGCGCAGCGGGCCGCCTCCTGTCTCTGCACGCGCCGCTGGGCGTACGGCATCGCCAGCCACACGGCGGCCGCCAGGAACGGCAGCGACGCCAGCAGGTAGATGACCAGGTGCGGACTGGGCGCCGCCTGTCGGATCAGACCCACCAGCGGCGGGCCACCCAGCAGCGTCAGCCCGCTCAGACATATGCTCAGGCCATAGGAGGAGCCGAGCCGCTCCAGGCCTAGGTACTCGATCAGCATCACCGAGTAGAGTCCCATGACGCCACCGGTGCCGAGGCCGGTCAGCGCCACGGCCAGGCTGGCGCCGGCGTACAGGGCGGCGGCGGTCGGCAGGGCGGCCAGCGCGGCGCCGCTCAACAGATAGCAGGCCAGCAGGTAGCAGCGGCGCGGCAGCAGTTGCAGGTCCGAGAGCGCCGCGCCGCCCACCCGGCCCACCAGGTCACTGCCGGCGAACACGGATAGCAGCAGGGACGCCTGCTGACGGCTGTAGCCCAGGTGGGTGACGTACGACGGCAGCACGACCAGCACGTTCGACACGGCCACCTGCACAGAGGACGGCGGAGGGGAGGTCAGTGTCGGACCAGCACGTTCGACACGGCCACCTGCACAGAGGACGGCGGAGGGGAGGTCAGTGTCGGAGACGCGCTCACATGGGCCACCAGAGCCCAGAGGACGGGGGTAGAGGGTGTCAGTGGCAGAGAAGCACACAGACACACGGCATACCGGACAGCCAGATGATGATTGCCGCTACTGCCGGGTGGCTGGCGAATACCAGATGAAAATAATCCGTTCCTGACTATATCAGACATGTTTAACAAACCATCCGGAAATATAAGGCAAATACAGGTTTGACATGTGCCGAGTGCTGGGGGCTATGTCTCACGCACAGCATATCACTAGAACGAAATACGCGCGCGGAAATTTGGATTGGAACCATCTCCGGTCACGATATACCACTCTCACGGGCGGGAGATAAGGCTCGGCACCTGGTCACTCTCACGGGTGGGAGATAAGGCTCGTCACCTGGTCACGTTAACGGGTGGGAGATAATGCTCGGCACCTGGTCACTCTCACGGGTGGGAGATAAGGCTCGGCACCTGGCCACTCTCACGGGTGGGAGATAAGGCTCGGCACCTGGTCACGTTAACGGGTGGGAGATAATGCTCGGCACCTGGTCACTCTCACGGGTGGGAGATAAGGCTCGGCACCTGGTTACGTTAACGGGTGGGATATAAGGCTCGGCACCTGGTCACTCTCACGGGTGGGAGATAAGGCTCGGCACCTGGTCACTCTCACGGGTGGGAGATAAGGCTCGGCACCTGGTTACGTTAACGGGTGGGATATAAGGCTCGGCACCTGGTCACTCTCACGGGTGGGAGATAAGGCTCGGCACCTGGTCACTCTCACGGGTGGGAGATAAGGCTCGGCACCTGGTCACTCTCACGGGTTGGAGATAAGGCTCGGCACCTGGTCACTCTCACGGGTGGGAGATAAGGCTCGGCACCTGGTCACGTTAACGGGTGGGAGATAAGGCTCGGCACCTGGTCACTCTCACGGGTGGGAGATAAGGCTCGGCACCTGGTCACGTTAACGGGTGGGAGATAAGGCTCGGCACCTGGTCACTCTCACGGGTGGGAGATAAGGCTCGGCACCTGGTCACGTTAACGGGTGGGAGATAAGGCTCGGCACCTGGTCACTCTCACGGGTGGGAGATAAGGCTCGGCACCTGGTCACGTTAACCCGCGAGTTACTGGGGGGGGGGGGGGGGGGGGGCATTTTTTGCCCCCCCTCCCGTTATTTTGCAATAACTCCTAAACGAACACCGGTATCGTCACCGAACTTGCAGTTCCTTCTCTCACATCAATTCTACACATGTTGGCAAACTGAAAAATATGAGGCTATGATAGGTCAACCGGGAATGACGTCAGAGTGACGTCATGTTCTTCGGTTTTTGTTGCAAAATAATGGTTTGCGGAAAACGCTGTCAAAGGTACGATAATTGAGGTAAACTCAATTGTTTTCAATAAAATTAATGACAATAGACCGGGCTATCAAACTGCTATTTCTGATTTCTGAGTTTTTTAATTCAAAATTTTGAGAAATCCAAATACACTTTTTTGTTTTTACAAAAATTTCAAGAAAAAATCAGAATTATCAAAAAAACGGAATATATGTGATAGAGACGTATGCGGTGAATATGTGTACCAAATTTAAAGTCGATATCTTTATCAATGACCGAGTTATGACCTTTAAATGACACAAATCGACCACTTCTCACAGCATTACTATGTATAAAAAACGCATTTCCATTTTTGCTTTTTCCTTCTATTTATATGGAACAAACAATGTTCTAAGGTCATTTTTCGCGTTCTAGACGAAAAACAAACCCATAAACATGTGTTACAACGCCTAATGACCGTAATCTGCAGTTTGACCTCGTGACCTTGGATGACCTTGACCTGACCCAAGGTCATAAACAGCTTATAAAGGTACTTAGAAGTGTCAGACACACGAATCATACCGATTTATCGACAGCTTATGCGTTTAATATCCCAATTGTGCGCGACAATTCCATCCATCGAGACCTTTTGACACGGTCAAACATTTTGTACTTGACCTGACTTGTGACGTCATCGGTGACCCTGAAGTCAACAATATTATGTTTCCCTCGATAAATTTCCCAGGGCTATCGAATGCCGTTTGAATTTTTACATTCGGTCCAGTAGTTCCGAAGATCAGAGGGGGGGGGGGGGGGGGGCTAAAAATACCCCCCCCCCCCCCCCCAGTAAGTCGCGTTATGAAATATACCCCAGTAACTCGCGGGTTAACGGGTGGGAGATAAGGCTCGGCACCTGGTCACTCTCACGGGTGGGAGATAAGGCTCGGCACCTGGTCACTCTCACGGGTGGGAGATAAGGCTCGGCACCTGGTCACTCTCACGGGTGGGAGATAAGGCTCGGCACCTGGTCACTCTCACGGGTGGCAGATGAGGCTCGGCACCTGGTCACGTTAACGGGTGGGAGATAAGGCTCGGCACCTGGTCACTCTCACGGGTGGGAGATAAGGCTCGGCACCTGGTCACGTTAACGGGTGGGAGATAAGGCTCGGCACCTGGTCACTCTCACGGGTGGGAGATAAGGCTCGGCACCTGGTTACGTTAACGGGTGGGAGATAAGGCTCGGCACCTGGTCACTCTCACGGGTGGGAGATAAGGCTCGGCACCTGGTTACGTTAACGGGTGGGAGATAAGGCTCGGCACCTGGTCACGTTAACGGGTGGGAGATAAGGCTCGGCACCTGGTTACGTTAACGGGTGGGAGATAATGCTCGGCACCTGGTCACTCTCACGGGTGGCAGATAAGGCTCGGCATCTGGTCACTCTCACGGGTGGCAGATGAGGCTCGGCACCCGGTCACGTTAACGGGTGGGAGATAAGGCTCGGCACCCGGTCACGTTAACGGGTGGGAGATAAGGCTCGGCACCTGGTTACGTTAACGGGTGGGAGATAAGGCTCGGCACCTGGTCACTCTAACGGGTGGGAGATAAGGCTCGGCACCTGGCCACTCTCACGGGTGGCAGATGAGGCTCGGCACCCGGTCACGTTAACGGGTGGGAGATAAGGCTCGGCACCTGGTCACGTTAACGGGTGGGAGATAAGGCTCGGCACCTGGTCACTCTCACGGGTGGGAGATAAGGCTCGGCACCTGGTCACTCTCACGGGTGGCAGATAAGGCTCGGCACCTGGTCACTCTCACGGGTGGGAGATAAGGCTCGGTCGGCACCTGGTTACGTTAACGGGTGGGAGATAAGGCTCGGCACCTGGTCACTCTCACGGGTGGCAGATGAGGCTCGGCACCTGGTCACGTTAACGGGTGGGAGATAAGGCTCGGCATCTGGTCACGTTAACGGGTGGGAGATAAGGCTCGGCACCTGGTCACTCTCACGGGTGGGAGATAATGCTCGGCACCTGGCCACGTTAGTATAACTTTTAGCATAAAGACAAATCATAGCAAAATGGTGCAAAAATACCAAGCGCTTAAAACAATGCTCGAAGCTGATATCTCAGTCGCTGCCATTGCGACAGACCACGAGTTATAGAAATGTATCAAAGACGCCGCTCGGCTCACCTCGGACAAACCCGTTTAGCTTTGCGAGCGAAAATTTGTGGCGGCGCCCCTACGTTTATGAATAAGTGAAAAACCACCACACGACCTATACGATGCCTAGAACGAAACCAGGCATTTTGTACGGTCATATTACCACTTGAGAGATATTTGGAGATATTTGCGTGTTTCATTTATCGATCGCTGGGTGGATCGGTGATGGTTGTGTGCTGTGGTTATATAAAGTCTAATGCAATTTTAAAACGATGCTAAAGATTCGATGTGTGGTATCGGTATGTGGAGCTCTCAGTGAAAGGACTTCGGTGTTCAGGTGGGTGCGTCATGCTATTTAGTTTACCAACAGCCAACACTCGACAGGTTTCTATTTTCCTATCAACGTATATTCACCAATTATGCTGTGATTATCGTTTCAAAAATCACAATAGCATAAGCCAGACAAAAGGCAATTTGTTTGCCATTAGGATACATTATTTGGGTAATCAGACACCTATGTCGGATACATTTGCAAAACATTGAGTGGGAAAATGTATTAAATATGGAAATATTAAATTATGGAAATATAAGATTTGATACATGATAATAAATACATGATAATAAGACATGATAATAATAAGAATTGCTAACCTAACTCTCAATGCCAAAAAAGGATGATTCAGTAAATAAAACAAGATAGGAAGCATTCAGCTTGTGCCTTCATCATCCATTATTTGTATTACAAATAATGGCTGATGAAGGCACAAGCTGAAAGCTTCCTATCTTGTGTTTTATTTACTGAATCATCTTTTTGGCATTATGTGAGTTAGGTTAGCAATTCTTTTTTAAATATAAGATTCTTTGACCAACAATGATACAGGTAAATTGCTAAAAAAAAGTGTTAATGCCACACAATCGATGTTATTCCATCTGCGGAAAGTTAGGTAATCTTCGACTAAGGTAGGTACCTGGGTGGGAGATAAGGCTCGGCACCTGGTCACTCTCACGGGTGGGAGATAAGGCTCGGCACCTGGTCACTCTCACGGGTGGGAGATAAGGCTCGGCACCTGGTCACTCTCACGGGTGGGAGATAAGGCTCGGCACCTTGGTCACTCACGGGTGGGAGATAAGGCTCGGCACCTGGTCACGTTAACGGGTGGGAGATAATGTTCGGCACCTGGTCACGTTAACGGGTGGGAGATAAGGCTCGGCACCTGGTCACGTTAACGGGTGGGAGATAATGCTCGGCACCTGGTCACTCACGGGTGGGAGATAAGGCTCGTCACCTGGTCACGTTAACGGGTGGGAGATAAGGCTCGGCACCTGGTCACTCTCACGGGTGGGAGATAAGGCTCGGCACCTGGTCACGTTAACGGGTGGGAGATAAGGCTCGGCACCTGGCCACTCTCACGGGTTGGAGATAAGGCTCGGCACCTGGTTACGTTAACGGGTGGGAGATAAGGCTCGGCACCTGGTCACTCTCACGGGTGGGAGATAAGGCTCGGCACCTGGTTACGTTAACGGGTGGGAGATAAGGCTCGGCACCTGGTCACTCTCACGGGTGGCAGATGAGGCTCGGCACCTGGTCACGTTAACGGGTGGGAGATAAGGCTCGGCACCTGGCCACTCTCACGGGTGGCAGATGAGGCTCGGCATCTGGTCACGTTAACGGGTGGGAGATAAGGCTCGGCACCTGGTCACGTTAACGGGTGGAAGATAAGGCTTGGCACCTGGTCACTCTCACGGGTGGGAGATAAGGCTCGGCACCTGGCCACGTTAGCATAACTTTTAGCATAAAGACCAATCATAGCAAAATGGTGCAAAAATACCAAGCGCTTAAAACAATGCTCGAAGCTGATATCTCAGTCGCTGCCATTGCGACAGACCACGAGTTATAGAAATGTATCAAAGACGCCGCTCGGCTCACCTCGGACAAACCCGTGTTTAGCTTTGCGAGCGAAAATTTGTGGCGGCGCCCCTACGTTTATGAATAAGTGAAAAACCACCACACGACCTATACGATGCCTAGAACGAAACCAGGCATTTTGTACGGTCATATTACCACTTGAGAGATATTTGGAGATATTTGCGTGTTTCATTTATCGATCGCTGGGTGGATCGGTGATGGTTGTGTGCTGTGGTTATATAAAGTCTAGTGCAATTTTAAAACGATGCTAAAGATTCGATGTGTGGTATCGGTATGTGGAGCTCTCAGTGAAAGGACTTCGGTGTTCAGGTGGGTGCGTCATGCTATTTAGTTTACCAACAGCCAACACTCGACAGGTTTCTATTTTCCTATCAACGTATATTCACCAATTAGGCTGTGATTATCGTTTCAAAAATCACAATAGCATAAGCCAGACAAAAGGCAATTTGTTTGCCATTAGGATACATTATTTGGGTAATCAGACACCTATGTCGGATACATTTGCAAAACATTGAGTGGGAAAATGTATTAAATATGGAAATATTAAATTATGGAAATATAAGATTTGATACATGATAATAAATACATGATAATAAGACATGATAATAATAAGAATTGCTAACCTAACTCTCAATGCCAAAAAAGGATGATTCAGTAAATAAAACAAGATAGGAAGCTTTCAGCTTGTGCCTTCATCAGCCATTATTTGTATTACAAATAATGGCTGATGAAGGCACAAGCTGAAAGCTTCCTATCTTGTGTTTTATTTACTGAATCATCTTTTTGGCATTATGTGAGTTAGGTTAGCAATTCTTTTTTAAACATAAGATTCTTTGACCAACAATGATACAGGTAAATTGCTAAAAGAAGGTGTTAATGCCACACAATCGATGTTATTCCATCTGCGGAAAGTTAGGTAATCTTCGACTAAGGTAGGTACCTGTCGCGTATACACATCGGACAACTGATTTACGCCAGGCGCTCGCTGCGCTGCGGCATTAAAACGTCATTATCTCCCAAAGTACTACATGGATTTCAGCGACATTTTATACGAAGACGTGTAATTGATGCAGCATAAGGTACGGTAAGCTTCATGTCGATCTGTCGTCGATCATATGTTCTTTTAGTTATAGAGAAAATCCGTCAGGGAGCAGATTTCCCCCTTCCCCCGTAGTTACTGTAAAGGTTAAAGGGAGTGTGCCTACTCACATCGCTTATTTGGAGTTATTGGAGTTACTGGTCTATAGAACATCATTTTCTGAATTGACCCATGACTTCGTTTCTCCAGATTCGCCCTAGTTGCTGATATATTTAAACGACTCCAGGAACTTGCTGGGAGCAAAAAGTTATCGGGTAGACTCCAGAGGGCTTCCGCTACTAGAAGCACTGCAACTATCGATTAAACTGCTAGCATATTGTTAGCGCCTGCCTATAGCAATTCAACAAAACAGCTCGTGCACGCTGATAGCAGCAGCCGAACAGAAACTGGACGGGCATCATGTTTTTCGATGATGGCCGTTTCGCTGATGGCCATTTTTTGAAGAAGATATCAATTTAGAGCTACGAAACTTGCACATAAATAGTGGCTAGTCAGCAGGGGCACAGCCAGACCTTCGGCAAGGGGGGGGGGGGGGGGCACGTCATCCCCAGGGGACCCCCTCGGCCAAAGGCCCCCCCCCCTCCAAAAAACAACAACGGGAAATGGTATCTCCTCGGCGGATTTAGGCCTCTATATTTTGCAGGGGCCCTAAATGATTGCAAAAAAAAACGTCGGACAGACCCATGTTGAACAGACACCATGCGTAGATTGACTGATAAGTACGTAGTCTGATACAAAAGAATTTGCGGCAACTGACTCCCTTTGGCACCATGTGAAGTATTAACGCGCGCACCGACGTGGGGTGCGGATATCCGCCCACCTGAATGAAGTTTTTGTAAATATTGGGAAAACGGCGGTGTGCAGCGCCGCCTAACTTAGCATAGCTATTCGGGCATCAATTATCCACATTGTGTGTATTTTTTTATCTCGAGTCATCTCAGGTCAGGTCATGTTAAGTGACCCCACCTCCAAGCAAGTTTTTGAAAGTTTATGGCCGTGCCAAATCCACAGTGCTTGACCGAGCGGTTTCAAACTCACAGGACTTAATTAGGCCATAAGTACACAATTAGTTTATCGTGAATTTTAAAAAAAGTGACCTAAGGTCAGATCGATTTCGTGACCTCATCATTTTAAGTAAATGGATACAAATGAAAACACGTATAAATCCACAGTAAATGCTTAAATTTGACCAGTTTTCACCAGATACACCATTATTGTGCCATATGCAAAGACCCAACTCCCAAGTCACATTTTTGTTCTGTGACCTCTACGAGGTCAACTCAGGTGACCCCGAAGTCATGCGTGTTTTTTCAATAACTCTTTGCCAAATCAAGGTAGAGTAATGGAGTTCTCAACATTGTGTTTGGCTCGTGGAGACGCGTGCATTGATGTACAATTTGAACTTGACCTGACCTTGAACTGAGCACAGGTCAGGTAAATTTGGGGATATTACCCAACTAGGTCATGGTCATACGATATACTATTCGATGCGTCTCGACGGAGAAGCACAATGGTGATCTCTGTAGGCATCACTTTATTATGCGTATCTTAAAAGTGATTCCCTAAAACCAATTCCGCGATTTTTAGAATGTTTCAAGTTCGATGGCCTCCCCTGAGCTAACTATTGACCTGAGATGAAATCTGATGGAGCCTGAGTGACAACAACAACAAAAAAACATTTATTTGGGACGTTTTTTCGCGCGTCGCGCTCTTCGCGCTCTTTTTGTTATCGAGATATAGACGGCTTTTGGTAAGGATACCATATATGGCCGAAATTTTACCTTTGTTGACCTCTGGTGACCTCAATAATAACCTGACCTAAAAAATGACCTTAGTACTTTCATAATACCTTGTTTCGAGGTATCTAACCTTTATTTTATGTTTGTCGCTATGTTGCATGTTTAAAACAAACAATTAGAGGGCAGGTATCAGCCCTCCCTCTCCCCCCCCCTGTCGGTTCAAAGTTGGCGCGGACCCCGTCGGTACGCCGATTAACAATTTTGGTTGCACGTACAAGGCTCCTTGAAGGTCCCAGCAGCAACACAATGAAGAAGAGGCAACGCGAAACTTCGGGCCCTCAACATTTTGCGTTGCCCCGATTGCTCACGTTTGTGACAAATTACATTGCGAACACATAAATTCGAGGTAATTCACTGACGTATAGACTATGGAATGTGAAGGCGCTTTACGCGAAACGATCCGTCATAAGTTTGCATGCAACAACTTCAGAAAACATGCAACAACTTCAGAAAACAGCAACGTATAAAACTTCAGTCGAACATTTTGAGCGCTCATGGGCTTATCAAGTAGCTTGTCTTAGTTTAAGGCCACTGGCAGATCCAGCAGGTGGCGAGGAGGGGGGGGGGGGGGGGGGGGGGGGGGGGCAAAGAGGTCATGCCCGAAACCGCCCGAAATCGTCCACAAATTGACACATTCCCGGATTTTAAAATAATAATTCAGCAACTTAACCCGTTACTTACTGGGGGGGGGCTATTTTTTGCCCCCCCCCCCTCCCGTTATGTTGCAATAACTCCTAAACAAACAAGAGTATCGTCACCGAACTGGCAGTACCTTCTCTCACATCAATTCTACACATGTTGGCCAAGGAAAAAGACGAGGCTATGATAGGTCAACCGGGAGTGACGTCAGAGTGACGTCATGTTCTTCGGTTTTTGTTGAAAAATAATGGTTTGCAGAAAACGCGGTCAAAGGTACAATATTTGAGATAAATTGAATTGTCTTAAAACAAATTACTGACAATAGACCGGGCTATCAAACTAACATCTTGGATTTTTGAGTTTTTTTTATTCAAAATTTGTAGAAATCCAAATACATTTTTTTCTACAAAATTGTCAACAAAAAATCCGAATTATCCAAAAACCGGAATATATGTGATCGAAACGTGTTCGGCGAATATGTGTACCAAATTTGAAGTAGATATCTTTAAAAATGACTGACTTATGACCTTTAAATGTCAAAACTCGACCACCTCTCACAGCATTACTATGCATACAAAAATGCATTTCCGTTTTTGCTTTTTACTTCTAGTTATATGGAACAAACAATGTTCTAAGGTCATTTTTCGCGTTCTAGACGAATAACAAAACCATAAACATGTGTTACAACGCCTAATGACCGTAATCTGCAGTTTGACCACGTGACCTCGGATGACCTTGACCTGACCCAAGGTCATAAACAGCTTAGAATGGTTCTTAGAAGTGTCAGACACACGAATCATACCGAGTTATTGACTGCTTATGCGTTTAATATCGCAATTTTGCGCGACAATTCCATCCATCGAGACCTTTTGACTTGGTCACACATTTTGGACCTGACCTGACCTATGTGACGTCATCGGTGACCCCAAGGTCAACAATATTATGTTTTCCTCGATAAATTTCCCAGAGCTATCGAATGCCGTTTGAATTTTTACAATCGGTCCAGTAGTTCCGGAGATCCGAGGGGGCAAAAAATACCCCCCCCCCCCCCCCAGTAAGTCGCATTATGGAATATACCCCAGTAACTCGAGGGTTAACCAAGGGAATATTCACCATAAAAATTAAATACGAAACGAAATTCATTGGCTGACCTTGTACCGGCGCTGCCCGATCAGTGACCGGTCGGTTGCAAGTGGTGGGCAGAGTCAAGGGCAGGACTACAGAGCGACCGGACGTTAGCCTCTATCCCAGCTCGTATTGTGTAACATTGAGTGAATGAAAAGCGCCCTAAATTTTCGTTTGACACTAACCAACTTCTACAATAAAAATTAGCGCAGGACCTGAAACATCCATTGCGAGAAATGTGTTCATACCAGTTGATGCATTCAAAAGTTATCGCCGAAAATTAGGGTCCCAAGCGCACTGGCGGATCCAGTGAGGAGGGGAGGGGGAGGGGGGGGGGGGGGGGGGGGGGAGGGCAACCAGGCCATGCTCCCACATGTGCGGATCCAGGAGGGGGGGGCACGGGGCCATGCCCCCCCAAACCATCTGAAATCGGCGCAAATTTGACACATTTCCTGAGATAATATAAAATCTAAGAAACTTTTACTAAGGAAAGCTTGTTTTAACCCTCGCCCTACGGGAGCTTTTTTCACCTTCGCCCTACGGGGTGGGGGGGGGGGGGGGGGCTGACAGGCCCCCCTCTGTTAACTTCCGAACCAAGCAACTTAGAGCAATGCGGTAAGAACCAGCATGTTGCCTGTCATGAGAATATAACAGTATGTGATGTTTAGGTTTTAGGTCAACGGGTGACCTTCCAGGTCAAGTGAATGACCTCGGCTCGACCACGTCCAGAACAGCGATTTTGCTCGTCAGAAAACCTCAAAATTAGAAATTGATAAATGTAAATAAAAAGGCATGTTCCTAGACCAGTTTTGTCTCACAAATACAGAAAAGGTAATTATTTGTTCGTATCTTGTCAAAAAAGTCAAAAAAGTGATTAAAAAAATGATGTCATGAGTTTCCTACACTTAGAGTGCCATCACTCAGTCGAAAATAGAGATATTGTTTTGAAATTTGCTTTGGGTATTGTCCATACTGAGTTCTCTCACATATATTCCGGTTTTTCTATCTGTGAAAATTTTGATTTTGCGGTGATTTTTCAACAAAAAAAAACTTTTTTTTAACATTTTTAGGGGTCAAAAACCCAAAATTGTGGAAATCCGAGATTGCCATTTTAAAATAATGCTATTTTGTATCTTTGGTAAATTGCGTTTGCAATTTGCTTTACAACTGTTCTCTACGATTTTTCAAATATTTATCGTTTTCCACCAACATGACGTCATCAAAACATCTTTTCCCAAAATTCTTGACCAATTTCAATAAAAAAAATTACAGCATACGTATGATTGTTGTAAACTCAGCTACTGAAAATGTCAGCAAGATGTGCCATATGTGTCAAAAGTTATTCAAGAAAAACCTCAGGTGTGGGGGGGGGGGGGGGGGCTGTCAGCCCCCCGTAGGGCGAGGGTTAAATCAGTTATCGATGCACAAGCAAGCGAAATCCGATGAGTTTTCAGAATTGTGTGACTTTTTGGGATTTGTCTCCGCCCCCCCCCCCAAACTGACCCAAACCACCCATTCTGGATCCGCCCTTGATGCTCCCCCCCCCCCAAGCTTGGAAGGGGAGGCCAACATGACTCCCTTCCCCACCCCCCAAAAAAACGTTAACAATTTATCGTAAAAATTGACTTTGCAGCAGTCAAAATCCAGCTATCCACAGTGAAAAACGGAAATTTTTGGAAAACACGACTCTTACCATCGAATAAGGGCTAAAAAAGTTCAACTGGACGCGAAAATAGCGGCCAGCAAGCTGCCAGTCGGAATTGAAGCTCGAACAAACGTTTTTTTACATGTAAGAAGATAAGTCCTAGGTTAGGCAGGTGCCCAGTGGCGATTAGGGGTCAGTGCAGGTTATTCGGGCGCTAGACAGGACCCCCAGTGGCGATCATACACTCCAGAACCAGGCTGGGAGCCAGCACCAGGCTAAGACAGTATCCACTTAACCCCCAGACGAGTTTGGATCCGAAGGCGCCCAGTGTCTATCAACGTCTGTCAAAACAGCTACAGATTCAGATTCACATTCAGCTTCACATTCGGACCCGTCAGCATTCGCCCCTAATTCGCACACTCATGCAGTACAACGAACCACTTACAATGCTGAAGTCCGTTTGGCGCCACATTTAATACTTTGATCTCCAGAAGTCATCCAAGTTTCTGAGGTCACATGGGCATTCCCCCTCAGAATATCATCAAAATGGGTGTACACATGCAGTTTGACATGCTGATTGCGATGCTGAAGTCTGCTCCGCGCCACATTTAATACTTTGATCTCCAGAGGTCATCCAAGTTTCTGAGGTCACAGGGTGACCCCCTCAGAATCTCATCAAAATTAGTGTTCACATGCAGTTTGACATGCTGATTGCGATGCTGAAGTCCGTTCGGCGCCACATTTAATACGTTGACCTTCTGAGCTCATCCAAGTTTCTGAGGTCACAGGGTGACCCCTCAGAATGTCATCAAAATTGGTGTACACATGCAGTTTGACATGCTGATTACGATGCTAGAGTCTGTTTGGCGCCACATTTAATACTTCCAGAGGTCTTTCAGAGGTCATCAAAGTTTCTGAGGTCACTAGGTGACCTCTCATAATATCATCGAAATTGGTGTACACATGCAGTTTGATATGCTGATTACGATGCTGAAGTCTGTTCTACGCCATATCGCATATTTTGACCTTCAAAGGTCATCCAAATTTCTGAGGTCACAGGGTGACCCCCTCAGAATCCCCCACATGCCCCCCCAAGTTTGGTTAAACTATGAGGGGTTACCCTGTGGCCTAAGAAACTGTGATGACCTCTGGAAGTTAAAGTATTAAAATTGGCGCCGAACAGACTTCAGCATCCTAATCAGCATGTCAAACTACATGCCTACACCAATAATTTTGTATCAGATTCTGAGGGGGTCACCCTGTGACATCAGCAACTTTGATGATCTCTGTAGGTCGAAGTATTCAATGTGGCGCCGAACAGACTTCAACATCGTAATCAGTATGTCAAACTACACCGGTGCACCAATTCTGATTAAATTATGAGGGGGTCACCCAGTGACCTCTGGTGAACTTATCAACTTTGATAAGTTCACAACCACTAGAGGCCATACAAATAAATTTGGCGCGCAACGGACTTCACCATTGTAAGTGACTCGTCACACTGCATAAGTGCGCGAAATTAAAGCGAATTCCGAGGGAGTCGGAATGTCCATTCGAATGTGAAGCTGGCCAAAGTATTAAATGTGGCGCCGATCAGACTTCAGAATCGTCATCAACGTGTCAAACTGCATTTGTACACCAAATTTGGTTAAATTATGAGGGGGTCACCCTGTGACCTCAGAAACTTGGATGACCTCTGGAGGTCAAAGTATTAAACGTGGCGCCGAACAT
Source organism: Chirona hameri (assembly GCA_036785665.1). Taxonomy (NCBI): domain Eukaryota; kingdom Metazoa; phylum Arthropoda; class Thecostraca; order Balanomorpha; family Balanidae; genus Chirona; species Chirona hameri. The sequence continues at coordinate 19,342 of JAXIVJ010001891.1, read as the reverse complement.
ACTTCAGCATCACAATCAGCATGTCAAACTGCATGTGTACACCAATTTTGATGAGATTCTGAGGGGGAATGCCCATGTGACCTCAGAAACTTGGATGACCTCTGAAGGTCAAAGTATTAAATGTGGCGCCGAACAGACTTCAGCATCGCATCAACATGTCAAACTGCATGTGTACACCAATTTGGATGAGATTTGATATTCTGAGGGGAATGCCCATGTGACCTCAGAAACTTGGATGACCTCTGAAGGTCAAAGTATTAAATGTGGCGTCGAACAGACTTCAGCATCGTAATCAACATCTCAAACTGCATGTGTACACCAATTTCGATGATATTCTGAGGGGCTCACCCTGTGACCCCAGAAACATGGATGACCTCTGAAGGTCAAAGTATGAAATGTGGCGCGGAACAGACTTCAGCATAGCAATCAGCATGTCAAACTGCATGTGTTCACCAATTTGTATCATATTATGACGGGGTCATCCCGTGACCTCTGGCGCTCAACGGACTTCACCATTGTAAGTGGCTCGTCACACTGCATAAGTGCACGAAATGAGAGCGAATTCCGAGGGAGTCCGAATGCCCATTCGAATGTGAAGTTGGCCAAAGTATTAAATGTGGCGCCAAACAGACTTCATAATCGTACGCCCTATGTGGGGGGGGGGGGGGGGGGGGGACTGACAGGTGGGTTCTCGTGTGGCTGCCGAGCTCGAGGCAGAGACGACTGCCGATCTGCCGCTGTCCCCCTGTCCCTTCCGCGTCGTGAGTGGGGCTTTCAGGGTGCACCCCGTCACCCTACCCGAGCTTCACGCAACCTTGAAACAAATGTCATCAAACGCGTGTGGCGATGATGGGATCACAATGAGCATGTTACGACTGACGTTCCCAGTGATTGCCCCACACTTGCAAAACGTGGTCAATGCCTCTATCGTGACTGGTGTGCTCCCGAGTGAGTGGAAAGTCGCAACAGTGGTCCCAATTTTAAAGTCAGAGTGTTCAAACGATCCCAACAACTACCGACCTGTGTCCATCATTCCCACAGTGGCGAAACTTACTGAAAGGGTCGTTTGTACTCAGCTGGTGCACTATCTGTTGTCTCACGGCGTGTTGTGTGACGAGCAGCATGGGTTTCGGCCGGGGAGGTCTACGGAGTCGGCGATGTTGGATGCTGTCAGCTACATCACCCGAAGCATAGACCAAGGGATGATCGGCTGTCTGACAACAACCGACACGTCTAAGGCTTTTGACAGCGTCCAACATGACCGGCTCCTGGACAAACTGGGCTGGTACGGCGTGGACACACACTGGTTCAGTGACTGGCTTCAGGACCGTCACCAGAGGGTCCGCTGGGGCTCTGCGGAGACCGTTCCTATTGCGCATGGTGTGGTCCAGGGCTCAATTTTGGGGCCGGTGCTTTTTCTGTTGTTTACAAATGACTTGACTTCGTTTGTAAGTGACGCCAAGATGGTTTTATATGCTGATGACGTGCAGTCTATTCATAGCGGCAGCCCCAATGAGATAGAAGAGCTGGAGCAACAAATAGGCCGAACGCTGAGCATAGCTCATCGATGGTTTGCGGAAAACTTACTCAAAATTAATCCTACAAAGACATAGGTTGTTATTTTATCCTCGCGACAGAGGAGGATCAGTAATAATTTCCAAGTACAGTTTGGTGATGCAATGCTTCGCCCTTCATCAAATGCCAACATTCTTGGATTCATTTTGGATAGTAATCTTACATTCGAAAAACACATCTCTGTCGTAGTGCAGCGTTGTTACGCCACCCTGTCTGGTCTCGCCAAATTTTCTCTCCGGCTGCCACAAGTAAAAAAAAAAATAGAAGCTCTTGTCTTCCCGCATATCATGTATTGCGCAACCGTTTGGGCGGGTTGCAACGCAACACAACGCAAACGTGTTCAACAAATCATTAACTACGGGGCCCGAATCGTGGAATGCTGCCGTCACCATGAGCATATAACACCTCACCTGAGTGAACTCGGGTGGCCGAGAGTTGATCATATTGTCACCGAGCGAGACCTTGTAATGGTGCATCGTCTTCTGAACAGCGCACACGCACCAACGTACTTGCGGGAGCTGCTGCACTATCGTCAACATGTGTCCGTAAGAGAAACCCGAGGCTCAGTAGCGGGGCTGCCCCGCGTCCCCGCGGGGTTGCCCCGAGTCCGCACAGAGTTCGCTCGACGCTCTTTCAGCTTCCGTGCCGCGGCCGGGTGGAATGAGGCGCCGACGGACGTGCGAGACGCCGGCACAGTGAGGGGTTTCGCACACGGATGCGAAAGTGGCTGGCAGCGGGTAAATGAATGTGATGATGCGAGTGACTCAATGTTTTACACCTTTTAATAGCGCAATACTTGTGTATTTTATTTCTTCATTTTAAAGTATATTACTGCAATATGTGTTTGTAAAATGACTCTTGCGCTGAAAAGCCGTGTTTCTACGGATGCCATATGAATACATGATGATGATGATGACGATGACAGGGCCCCCTGCTAACTTCCAAACCAAGCAACATAGAGCAATGCGGTAAGAACCAACATGTTGCCTGTCATGAGAGGAATCTAACAATATGCGATTTTTAGGTTTCATGTCAACGGGTGACCTTCCAGGTCAAGTGAATGACCTAAGATCGACTGCGTCCAAAAATAGCGATTTTGCTCTGTCCGTTGTCATTACCGAAGTTATGAGTATAAAACGATTTGGTTAACGTCAAAATGTTGGTCGTCGTATTAGCTATCTGGCAATATATATATTTTGTCTGGGCCAGTTAATGACCTCTTAGGTCACTGAAATCGTCACCATAGATGATAATTGCTATTCGTTTTGCATTACAGCACATGTACAGGGCGCTTAGTATAACTTCCAAACGGAGAGAAATAGAGAGACACCGTAAACAGTAACGTGTTGCCTGTCATAAGGACAATCCAAAGGTATCCCATTTTGAGTATCTTGGTCAACTGGTGACCTTTGGGGTCAGGTCAATGACCCATTGGGGTCTGACATGACCTTGACAAAAAGGTCATACATAGGTCACGATCTAATAGTCCTATACAATTCAAATTTGGATAAGATAAGTATAATCCTTGTAAACTCAGCTACTGAAAATTTCAGCAAGATGTGCAGCATGTGTAAAAAGTAATTCAAGACAAACCTCAGGGGAGGGGGGGGGGGGGGGGGGGGGCTGTCAGCCCCCAGCAAGGGGAGGGTTAAACGGCGCTGTTTTGATTTGCCATTATGCTATTGCGATGTCACGCGTTTTTCACTTGGCATGTCAGCGTGAGCGCACATAAAAATAAGGTTTCTTGAAGAAACATATAATGTTCTAGACATTATGATGTAATAGTGCACACAACGTATGTTTCATATATTCGTTCTTCTTAATTCGCCACCATGAGCAAATGCACATTGCATAGCCGTTACTTTTCAAATAAACCAACAGGAAAATGAATATTAAAAATAAAAGGTATAGTGGGCAAGTGATTGTGGCAAGTGAGCCGCGCGTATCTATGATGATATGTTAACACAAATGCGTTACATTTCTAAGAGCCCGAAGTTATTCGGTAATGTACTGACATTTATAACCATAGCATAACTGAATAGCGCCTTCAGCTGGTGTTCGCGAACTCGATAGAAAAGCACAGCTGGGAAAAAAATACGGGTTAGATAGGATTAATCAGCCATGCCCAGTGTCCTCAGCCACCCACACAGTATTTAGCAATATCGGCCCACACAGTATTTAGCAATATCGGCCCACACAGTATTTAGCAATATCGGCCCACACAGTATTTAGCAATATCGGCCCACACAGTATTTAGCAATATCGGCCCACACAGTATTTAGCAATATCGGCCCACACAGTATTTAGCAATATCGGCCCACACAGTATTTAGCAATATCGGCCCACACAGTATTTAGCAATATCGGCGAACCATACTTCTGGGCTGAATTACGCTGCGATACCTGTTCACTTGTAGCAGAACGGTGCACACTGCACAGTTACACAAATGTTCACAATAAACTGCCGGAAATAAGAGCCGAATTTACTACAAATTTGGAATAGGCTTGTCATAGGTACTATGCGAAATTATAATCGTATTTTTCAATAAAAATGTCTAATGTATACCAATGGCGTGTTATTCGGTAACACCGACATTTATTATCTCACTACTCCCCCCCCCCCCCCCCCTCTTACCCTTACCCCCACCCGTACGCGCGCGCGCATGTACGCACGCACGCACGTACGCACGCACGCACGCACGCGCACACGCACACGCACACGCACACGCACACGCACACGCACACGCACACGCACACGCGCACGCACA
>JAXIVJ010001891.1:5000-7500 GCA_036785665.1 Chirona hameri | reverse complement strand
CACACACACAGACACACACACACAGACACACACACACAGACACACACACACAGACACACACACACAAGACACACACACGAACACACACACAGACACACACACACAGACACACACACACAGACACACACACACAGACACACACACACACAGACACACACACACAACACAGACACACACAGACACACACACAGACACACACACACAGACACACACGACACAACAGACACACACACACAGACACACACACACAGACACACAGACACAACAGACACACACACACAGACACACACACACAGACACACACACACAGACACACACACACAGACACACACACACAGACACACACACACAGACACACACACACAGACACACACACACAGACACACACACACAGACACACACACACAGACACACACACACAGACACACACACACACACAGACACACACACACAGACACACAACACACAGACACACACACACAGACACACACAGACACACACACACACAGACACACACACACAGACACACACACACACACAGACACACACACACAGACACACACACAGACAACACAGACACACACACAGACACACACACACAGACACACAACACACACAGACACACACACACAGACACACACACACAGACACACACACACAGACACACACACACAGACACACACACACAGACACACACACACAGACACACACACACAGACACACACGACACACAGAACACACACACACAGACACACACACAGACACACACACACAGACACACACACAGACACACACACACACAGACACACACACACAGACACACACACACAGACACACACACAGACACACACACACAGACACACACACAGACACACACACACACAGACACACACACAGACACAACACACAGACACACACACACAGACACACAAGACACACAGACACACACAACACAGACACACACACACAGACACACACACACAGACACACACACAGACAACAGACACACAACACACAGACACACACACACAGACACACACACACAGACACACAACACACAGACACACACACACAGACACAACACAGACACACAGACACACACACAGACACACACACACAGACACACACACACAGACACACACACAGACACACACACAGACACACACACAGACACACACACACAGACACACACACAGACACACACACAGACACACACACAGACACACACACAGCACACACACACAGACACACACGACAACAACACACACACAGACACACACACAGACACACACACAGACACAACACAGACACACACACAGACACACACACAGACACACACACACAGACACACACACAGACAACAGACACACACAGACACAACACAACAGACACACACACAGACACACACACAGACACACACACAGACACACACACAGACACACACACGACACAACACGACACACAGACACACACACAGACACACACACAGACACACACAGACACACAACGACACACACAGACACACACACAGACACACACACAGACACACACACAGACACAACACAGACACACACAGACACACACACAGAACACACACACACAGACACACACACAGACACACACACAGACACACACACAGACACACACACACAGACACACAGCACAACAGACACACACAGACACACACACAGACACACACACAGACACACACACAGACACACACACAGACACACACACAGACACACACACAGACACACACACAGACACACACACAGACACAACACACAGACACACACACAGACACACACACAGACACACACACAGACACACACACAGACACACACACAGACACACAGACAACACAGACACACACAGACACACACACACAGACACACACACAGACACACACACAGACACAACACACAGACACACACACAGACACACACACAGACACAACACACAGACACACACACAGAACACACACACAGACACACACACAGACACACACACAGACACACACACAGACACACACACACGACACACACAGACACACACACAGACACACACACAGACACACACACAGACACACACACAGACACACACACAGACACACACACAGACACACAACACAGACACACACAGACACACACACAGACACACACACAGACACACACAGACACACACAGACACACACACAGACACACACAGACACACACACAGACACACACAGACACACACACAACAGACACACAGACACAACACACACAGACACACACACAGACACACACAGACACACACAGACACACACACAGACACACACAGACACACACACAGACACACACAGACACACACACAGACACACACACAGACACACAACACAGACACACACAGACACACACACAGACACACACAGACACACACACAGACACACACACAGACACACACAGACACACACAGACACACACACAGACACACAGACAGACACACACAGACACACACA
>JAXIVJ010001890.1:0-123297 GCA_036785665.1 Chirona hameri | reverse complement strand
TTGGCGTAACCACCTTCCGCAAGTAGGGGGGGGGGGGGGGGAGGAGGGGGTCGGAGGCATTCTGAAGTCGATTCTTTCCATGCAACGCACATAGGAGTAAGGTCAAAATCCAAAAATGTTTGGGGGACGCGTCCCCCGTCCCCAGTGGTGGTTAGGCCTATGCATTTAGCTAATGCAAATGGTATCTGGGCCAATCTCGGTGGGGCCCCCTGTGACCCGGAAGGGGGGGAGGCAATACCCCCCTTGACCCCCCCCCCTGGCTGCACTCCTTCTCATTGTTCACACTTACAAGTGTGACTAAGACTTGTCTTGAAAAAAGACATTCAAGGGCCTGAAGGAGCTTACAATGATCAGTGTAACGCACGCACTGAGTTCGACGCACGCATTGTATTGTGGTGGTCAAAAATACCACAGTTATTTTGGGCAGCACTGGCTAACTCATAAGGCGTATTGTCAATAAAGTGGCATGAAAGCCAGGAACTAGAAAATAACTATATTGGGCTTCTATGACCATAATACAATGCGGCATACTCTGACAGAGCATGAAGGCTGACTCTCCTGGCCCTTTCACTTGATCACAAGTCACATCACTCACACATCTCAGCTGATTTTATTCTGCAGCTCCTGTGAGTACTACCCAGTGGCAAAAAGCAGCAGCGCGCCGGCCGGCCCGATTGGCCAGATAAGCACTGTCGAGACGTATCAGGCATCCGTGCGTACCAAGCTGCCGAGCTGCACACTCGTACAACCGGGTCCTGGTCAGACCGGATACCTTGTTTCCGTCGCCGAAGAACTGGTTGGTCTGGTTGTTGATGGCAGGAGGGCCGACGTCAACAGTGTAAGAAAAACCCGCTCTGCCTGGCCAGGCGGGCCGGTCGCCGCTGTACGGTCCAAGTTCCTCTCGTGCCGGCTCGCAGGGTGATGGTCATGGTACGGTAAACTTTATCTTGCTTATGGGTTACACGAATCAGGGAAGTGACTCGTACCGCGCCACAGCGTCGCGCTGGCACAAATGTTGATGACGTCATCCTCTGGAGGCCTGATTGAGACGTTAGTGACTCATCCGCCTCTGTGTGTGTGTGTGTGTGTGTGTGTGTGTGTGTGTGTGTGTGTGTGTGTGTGTGTGTGTGTGTGTGTGTGTGTGTGTGTGTGTGTGTGTGTGTGTGTGTGTGTGTGTGTGTGTGTGTGTGTGTGTGTGTGTGTGTGTGTGTGTGTGTGTGTGTGTGTGTGTGTGTGTGTGTGTGTGTGTGTGTGTGTGTGTGTGTGTGTGTGTGTGTGTGTGTGTGTGTGTGTGTGTGTGTGTGTGTGTGTGTGTGTGTGTGTGTGTGTGTGTGTGTGTGTGTGTGTGTGTGTGTGTGTGTGTGTGTGTGTGTGTGTGTGTGTGTGTGTGTGTGTGTGTGTGTGTGTGTGTGTGTGTGTGTGTGTGTGTGTGTGTGTGTGTGTGTGTGTGTGTGTGTGTGTGTGTGTGTGTGTGTGTGTGTGTGTGTGTGTGTGTGTGTGTGTGTGTGTGTGTGTGTGTGTGTGTGTGTGTGTGTGTGTGTGTGTGTGTGTGTGTGTGTGTGTGTGTGTGTGTGTGTGTGTGTGTGTGTGTGTGTGTGTGTGTGTGTGTGTGTGTGTGTGTGTGTGTGTGTGTGTGTGTGTGTGTGTGTGTGTGTGTGTGTGTGTGTGTGTGTGTGTGTGTGTGTGTGTGTGTGTGTGTGTGTGTGTGTGTGTGTGTGTGTGTGTGTGTGTGTGTGTGTGTGTGTGTGTGTGTGTGTGTGTGTGTGTGTGTGTGTGTGTGTGTGTGTGTGTGTGTGTGTGTGTGTGTGTGTGTGTGTGTGTGTGTGTGTGTGTGTGTGTGTGTGTGTGTGTGTGTGTGTGTGTGTGTGTGTGTGTGTGTGTGTGTGTGTGTGTGTGTGTGTGTGTGTGTGTGTGTGTGTGTGTGTGTGTGTGTGTGTGTGTGTGTGTGTGTGTGTGTGTGTGTGTGTGTGTGTGTGTGTGTGTGTGTGTGTGTGTGTGTGTGTGTGTGTGTGTGTGTGTGTGTGTGTGTGTGTGTGTGTGTGTGTGTGTGTGTGTGTGTGTGTGTGTGTGTGTGTGTGTGTGTGTGTGTGTGTGTGTGTGTGTGTGTGTGTGTGTGTGTGTGTGTGTGTGTGTGTGTGTGTGTGTGTGTGTGTGTGTGTGTGTGTGTGTGTGTGTGTGTGTGTGTGTGTGTGTGTGTGTGTGTGTGTGTGTGTGTGTGTGTGTGTGTGTGTGTGTGTGTGTGTGTGTGTGTGTGTGTGTGTGTGTGTGTGTGTGTGTGTGTGTGTGTGTGTGTGTGTGTGTGTGTGTGTGTGTGTGTGTGTGTGTGTGTGTGTGTGTGTGTGTGTGTGTGTGTGTGTGTGTGTGTGTGTGTGTGTGTGTGTGTGTGTGTGTGTGTGTGTGTGTGTGTGTGTGTGTGTGTGTGTGTGTGTGTGTGTGTGTGTGTGTGTGTGTGTGTGTGTGTGTGTGTGTGTGTGTGTGTGTGTGTGTGTGTGTGTGTGTGTGTGTGTGTGTGTGTGTGTGTGTGTGTGTGTGTGTGTGTGTGTGTGTGTGTGTGTGTGTGTGTGTGTGTGTGTGTGTGTGTGTGTGTGTGTGTGTGTGTGTGTGTGTGTGTGTGTGTGTGTGTGTGTGTGTGTGTGTGTGTGTGTGTGTGTGTGTGTGTGTGTGTGTGTGTGTGTGTGTGTGTGTGTGTGTGTGTGTGTGTGTGTGTGTGTGTGTGTGTGTGTGTGTGTGTGTGTGTGTGTGTGTGTGTGTGTGTGTGTGTGTGTGTGTGTGTGTGTGTGTGTGTGTGTGTGTGTGTGTGTGTGTGTGTGTGTGTGTGTGTGTGTGTGTGTGTGTGTGTGTGTGTGTGTGTGTGTGTGTGTGTGTGTGTGTGTGTGTGTGTGTGTGTGTGTGTGTGTGTGTGTGTGTGTGTGTGTGTGTGTGTGTGTGTGTGTGTGTGTGTGTGTGTGTGTGTGTGTGTGTGTGTGTGTGTGTGTGTGTGTGTGTGTGTGTGTGTGTGTGTGTGTGTGTGTGTGTGTGTGTGTGTGTGTGTGTGTGTGTGTGTGTGTGTGTGTGTGTGTGTGTGTGTGTGTGTGTGTGTGTGTGTGTGTGTGTGTGTGTGTGTGTGTGTGTGTGTGTGTGTGTGTGTGTGTGTGTGTGTGTGTGTGTGTGTGTGTGTGTGTGTGTGTGTGTGTGTGTGTGTGTGTGTGTGTGTGTGTGTGTGTGTGTGTGTGTGTGTGTGTGTGTGTGTGTGTGTGTGTGTGGTGTGTGTGTGTGTGTGTGTGTGTGTGTGTGTGTGTGTGTGTGTGTGTGTGTGTGTGTGTGTGTGTGTGTGTGTGTGTGTGTGTGTGTGTGTGTGTGTGTGTGGTGTGTGTGTGTGTGTGTGTGTGTGTGTGTGTGTGTGTGTGTGTGTGTGTGTGTGTGTGTGTGTGTGTGTGTGTGTGTGTGTGTGTGTGTGTGTGTGTGTGTGTGTGTGTGTGTGTGTGTGTGTGTGTGTGTGTGTGTGTGTGTGTGTGTGTGTGTGTGTGTGTGTGTGTGTGTGTGTGTGTGTGTGTGTGTGTGTGTGTGTGTGTGTGTGTGTGTGTGTGTGTGTGTGTGTGTGTGTGTGTGTGTGTGTGTGTGTGTGTGTGTGTGTGTGTGTGTGTGTGTGTGTGTGTGTGTGTGTGTGTGTGTGTGTGTGTGTGTGTGTGTGTGTGTGTGTGTGTGTGTGTGTGTGTGTGTGTGTGTGTGTGTGTGTGTGTGTGTGTGTGTGTGTGTGTGTGTGTGTGTGTGTGTGTGTGTGTGTGTGTGTGTGTGTGTGTGTGTGTGTGTGTGTGTGTGTGTGTGTGTGTGTGTGTGTGTGTGTGTGTGTGTGTGTGTGTGTGTGTGTGTGTGTGTGTGTGTGTGTGTGTGTGTGTGTGTGTGTGTGTGTGTGTGTGTGTGTGTGTGTGTGTGTGTGTGTGTGTGTGTGTGTGTGTGTGTGTGTGTGTGTGTGTGTGTGTGTGTGTGTGTGTGTGTGTGTGTGTGTGTGTGTGTGTGTGTGTGTGTGTGTGTGTGTGTGTGTGTGTGTGTGTGTGTGTGTGTGTGTGTGTGTGTGTGTGTGTGTGTGTGTGTGTGTGTGTGTGTGTGTGTGTGTGTGTGTGTGTGTGTGTGTGTGTGTGTGTGTGTGTGTGTGTGTGTGTGTGTGTGTGTGTGTGTGTGTGTGTGTGTGTGTGTGTGTGTGTGTGTGTGTGTGTGTGTGTGTGTGTGTGTGTGTGTGTGTGTGTGTGTGTGTGTGTGTGTGTGTGTGTGTGTGTGTGTGTGTGTGTGTGTGTGTGTGTGTGTGTGTGTGTGTGTGTGTGTGTGTGTGTGTGTGTGTGTGTGTGTGTGTGGTGTGTGTGTGTGTGGGTGTGTGGTGTGTGTGTGTGTGGGTGTGTGGGTGTGTGGGTGTGTGGGTGTGTGTGGGTGTGTGGGTGTGTGGGTGTGTGGGTGTGTGGGTGTGTGGGTGTGTGGGTGTGTGGGTGTGTGGGTGTGTGGGTGTGTGGGTGTGTGGGTGTGTGGGTGTGTGGGTGTGTGGGTGTGTGGGTGTGTGGGTGTGTGGGTGTGTGGGTGTGTGGGTGTGTGGGTGTGTGGGTGTGTGGGTGTGTGGGTGTGTGGGTGTGTGGGTGTGTGGGTGTGTGGGTGTGTGGGTGTGTGGGTGTGTGGGTGTGTGGGTGTGTGGGTGTGTGGGTGTGTGGGTGTGTGGGTGTGTGGGTGTGTGGGTGTGTGGGTGTGTGGGTGTGTGGGTGTGTGGGTGTGTGGGTGTGTGGGTGTGTGGGTGTGTGGGTGTGTGGGTGTGTGGGTGTGTGGGTGTGTGGGTGTGTGGGTGTGTGGGTGTGTGGGTGTGTGGGTGTGTGGGTGTGTGGGTGTGTGGGTGTGTGGGTGTGTGGGTGTGTGGGTGTGTGGGTGTGTGGGTGTGTGGGTGTGTGGGTGTGTGGGTGTGTGGGTGTGTGGGTGTGTGGGTGTGTGGGTGTGTGGGTGTGTGGGTGTGTGGGTGTGTGGGTGTGTGGGTGTGTGGGTGTGTGGGTGTGTGGGTGTGTGGGTGTGTGGGTGTGTGGGTGTGTGGGTGTGTGGGTGTGTGGTGTGTGTGTGTGTGTGTGTGTGTGTGTGTGTGTGTGTGTGTGTGTGTGTGTGTGTGTGTGTGTGTGTGTGTGTGTGTGTGTGTGTGTGTGTGTGTGTGTGTGTGTGTGTGTGTGTGTGTGTGTGTGTGTGTGTGTGTGTGTGTGTGTGTGTGTGTGTGTGTGTGTGTGTGTGTGTGTGTGTGTGTGTGTGTGTGTGTGTGTGTGTGTGTGTGTGTGTGTGTGTGTGTGTGTGTGTGTGTGTGTGTGTGTGTGTGTGTGTGTGTGTGTGTGTGTGTGTGTGTGTGTGTGTGTGTGTGTGTGTGTGTGTGTGTGTGTGTGTGTGTGTGTGTGTGTGTGTGTGTGTGTGTGTGTGTGTGTGTGTGTGTGTGTGTGTGTGTGTGTGTGTGTGTGTGTGTGTGTGTGTGTGTGTGTGTGTGTGTGTGTGTGTGTGTGTGTGTGTGTGTGTGTGTGTGTGTGTGTGTGTGTGTGTGTGTGTGTGTGCGTGCGTGCGTGCGTGCGTGCGTGCGTGCGTGCGTGCGTGCGTGCGTGTGCGTGTGCGTGTGCGTGTGCGTGTGCGTGTGCGTGTGCGTGTGCGTGTGCGTGTGCGTGTGCGTGTGCGTGTGCGTGTGCGTGTGCGTGTGCGTGTGCGTGTGCGTGTGCGTGTGCGTGTGCGTGTGCGTGTGCGTGTGCGTGTGCGTGTGCGTGTGCGTGTGCGTGTGCGTGTGCGTGTGCGTGTGCGTGTGCGTGTGCGTGTGCGTGTGCGTGTGCGTGTGCGTGTGCGTGTGCGTGTGCGTGTGCGTGTGCGTGTGCGTGTGCGTGTGCGTGTGCGTGTGCGTGTGCGTGTGCGTGTGCGTGTGCGTGTGCGTGTGCGTGTGCGTGTGCGTGTGCGTGTGCGTGTGCGTGTGCGTGTGCGTGTGCGTGTGCGTGTGCGTGTGCGTGTGCGTGTGCGTGTGCGTGTGCGTGTGCGTGTGCGTGTGCGTGTGCGTGTGCGTGTGCGTGTGCGTGTGCGTGTGCGTGTGCGTGTGCGTGTGCGTGTGCGTGTGCGTGTGCGTGTGCGTGTGCGTGTGCGTGTGCGTGTGCGTGTGCGTGTGCGTGTGCGTGTGCGTGTGCGTGTGCGTGTGCGTGTGCGTGTGCGTGTGCGTGTGCGTGTGCGTGTGCGTGTGCGTGTGCGTGTGCGTGTGCGTGTGCGTGTGCGTGTGCGTGTGCGTGTGCGTGTGCGTGTGCGTGTGCGTGTGCGTGTGCGTGTGCGTGTGCGTGTGCGTGTGCGTGTGCGTGTGCGTGTGCGTGTGCGTGTGCGTGTGCGTGTGCGTGTGCGTGTGCGTGTGCGTGTGCGTGTGCGTGTGCGTGTGCGTGTGCGTGTGCGTGTGCGTGTGCGTGTGCGTGTGCGTGTGCGTGTGCGTGTGCGTGTGCGTGTGCGTGTGCGTGTGCGTGTGCGTGTGCGTGTGCGTGTGCGTGTGCGTGTGCGTGTGCGTGTGCGTGTGCGTGTGCGTGTGCGTGTGCGTGTGCGTGTGCGTGTGCGTGTGCGTGTGCGTGTGCGTGTGCGTGTGCGTGTGCGTGTGCGTGTGCGTGTGCGTGTGCGTGTGCGTGTGCGTGTGCGTGTGCGTGTGCGTGTGCGTGTGCGTGTGCGTGTGCGTGTGCGTGTGCGTGTGCGTGTGCGTGTGCGTGTGCGTGTGCGTGTGCGTGTGCGTGTGCGTGTGCGTGTGCGTGTGCGTGTGCGTGTGCGTGTGCGTGTGCGTGTGCGTGTGCGTGTGCGTGTGCGTGTGCGTGTGCGTGTGCGTGTGCGTGTGCGTGTGCGTGTGCGTGTGCGTGTGCGTGTGCGTGTGCGTGTGCGTGTGCGTGTGCGTGTGCGTGTGCGTGTGCGTGTGCGTGTGCGTGTGCGTGTGCGTGTGCGTGTGCGTGTGCGTGTGCGTGTGCGTGTGCGTGTGCGTGTGCGTGTGCGTGTGCGTGTGCGTGTGCGTGTGCGTGTGCGTGTGCGTGTGCGTGTGCGTGTGCGTGTGCGTGTGCGTGTGCGTGTGCGTGTGCGTGTGCGTGTGCGTGTGCGTGTGCGTGTGCGTGTGCGTGTGCGCGTGCGCGTGCGCGCGCGCGCGTGCGCGTGCGCGTGCGCGTGTGCGTGTGCGTGTGCGTGTGCGCGTGCGCGTGTGCGTGTGCGTGTGCGTGTGCGTGTGCGTGTGCGTGTGCGTGTGCGTGTGCGTGTGCGTGTGCGTGTGCGTGTGCTTGTGCGTGTGCGTGTGCGTGTGCGTGTGCGTGTGCGTGTGTGTGTGTGTGTGTGTGTGTGTGTGTGTGTGTGTGTGTGTGTGTGTGTGTGTGTGTGTGTGTGTGTGTGTGTGTGTGTGTGTGTGTGTGTGTGTGTGTGTGTGTGTGTGTGTGTGTGTGTGTGTGTGTGTGTGTGTGTGTGTGTGTGTGTGTGTGTGTGTGTGCGTGCGTGCGTGCGTGCGTGTGTGTGTGAGTGTGTGTGTGATGGGTGTGTGGGTGCGTGGGTGCGTGGGTGCGTGTGTATGTGTGTGTGTGTGTGTGTGTGTGTGTGTGTGTGTGTGTGTGTGTGTGTGTGTGTGTGTGTGTGTGTGTGTGTGTGTGTGTGTGTGTGTGTGTGTGTGTGTGTGTGTGTGTGTGTGTGTGTGTGTGTGTGTGTGTGTGTGTGTGTGTGTGTGTGTGTGTGTGTGTGTGTGTGTGTACGTGCAAGCACTACGTTCCGAGGACTTTCGCCCGTAGAACGCACACGAAGCGAGGACCATTGTGCAGATCGAGGACCGGATTTTCGGTCCTCGGTCCACAAGTCAAAAAAGTCGAATAATCACCAGTGAAACTGCCTTTTTTATCGATTTTAGCATATCACTAGTTTTGAAACTACATTGCTCGGGTCCCCACAAAAAATGAACGGCTTCCAGACCCTTAAACATGCTTAAATTTGCAAATTTTGCCAAATGAGCCCGGTCCTCAGATAGCACCATTCTTCCGTTGAGTGTGTAAAATGTGTGTATGCAGTCAGCTGAGCCGACCAGCGAGTTTACACAGATCCGCCGGTAGGCTCCGCCCCCAACGTATGACGTCAGAATGACGTGTCAGTCTGGTCCTCGGATGACAGTAATCATCCGTAGAGTGTAAAAACGTATACTGTGCGTGTATTGCTACTTGAAGGGAAAATTAGCTCGCGCCCCACTGGGGTATACAGCCGAACGCACCCCGCTTGGGGGAGGGGGTGAGGGGCAGATTCTGCCCCCCTATTAACTCCCGATATCTGCCTCCAGGAGATTAACTCCCGAACCAATAGGCGTAACGAGACGCGCGAGGCGGCGATCGAAAGCTCTCAATGAGAATATTCTAAAGTGTACTTTTTAAAGATCAAGGTCAAAGGTCAGTGCCAGGTAAAAAGTTAAAATCACGTGTTTTCAGATTACTGGATGTAGAGACAAAGCTATCAGCAGCAGCGCGACCAAACTCAACCAAAACACTTCCAATGGAGAGGGAAATATACTTCCGGAGTTTAACTCTCATATTAAGTACATGTCAAGGTCAAGCTTATGTCACGAAAGGTCATCATATGCAAAAGTCATCCAGAAATCGTGTGACTCATGTTATATTGTTTATTTTAGACGTAGAACTCAATGCTAACAGTTATTTTGACATCTGACCTCCAGGTCAGATAAAAAAGGTCAAAAAGGTCAAATTTTATAGTTAATCTTTTAAATATTAAATACTTGTTTCTGATACCGTTTTGTCTCAGGATTCCAATGGTGTAATTGTTTTTTACATGCAACTTTAAAAATGTCAAGAATCGCAATTAAAATGACGTCATCTAATGGTACACTAATTGGAGTCATCTAGGGGTAAACAATAAAGACATTGCTTTAAAATGTGTCATACTGATAGCTTACAGGTACCTGTCTGACATATATTCTATTTTTTTGGGAACATTTTATTTAATAGCAATTTTCTTCCCATTTAAAAAAGGTCAACAACTGAAATGTTTGAACCTCCGAGATAGCCAGCTTGTAGATAATATAATTTTGGGACTGTTGGCGGTTTTGTTTGCAATTTGTATACAAATCCGATGTTTTACGACCGATCAATCATTGGTCGACTTTTGACCAAAGATGAACCGACATGACGTCATTAAAACGTCAATTCCTCAAAAGTTGCCAACCGATTTCGCTGAAATTTTCTGGGAGACGTCAAATTGATGCATAATAAGGTGCTTCAAGTTCGATGTCGATATCTAGCGTCATTTTGAAGTTATCGCTAAAATCCGCGAGGGGGAAGATTATCCCCCCCCCAGCGGAGCGCGGGTTAAAGGGAGATTGTCTACTGTTTTTATGGCGGTTCGAAATATTTTCCATACGATAATGGACATTTGGTTTCACGCAAGAGTGACATCACATGTTCCTTCCTTATGCCATGTTTGCATGCAACGCTGTCAAGCGCATCGTTTATAATCCGACACCGCCTGGGCTGTGCATTACCCATGAACGCCGCGGGGATCAGATCCGACCTTCTGCTATTGTAAGAAACAGTGGTCGTATCGAGACTTGCCATGCTGGATTCGAAAGCTCTCTATGAGGAGTATCTAGGGCATATTTGTTTTTTAACGGTCAGGCCAAATATCAGCTTAAGGGCAGATCGAAGATCAAGGTCGATCATTTTTCACCTTATGGTATATAATCAACAAATCAGTCAAATCAATGAAGTCTCGATCCCAAACACAGCCAAAGCGCTCTATAATGTATGTACCGTTTGAGCAAAATTGGCAGAATAAGCAAGGAGGTACAAGGAGTAACAAACAACATTTATACAAATTATATATCACCATATTCGCATTTTTGGGTCCGTTAACGTTTTAGCAATTTGCTTGAAACGTGTTTTTTGCCATTTGTTTTCCTTTCCGACCAAAAGTGGCTTGTAGTTGTGTCAATTACCTCGTCATTGGTGTCTTAAAGTTGTTTTTCAACAAAACCGCTCTGTTTTACTGAAGGCGTATAATTGATATACGCGAAAGTATCCAAATTTAACGTCGATGCAAAGTTTCGGACGTTATACCTACAGAAAAAACGGACGAGGGTCGTATCCGACCCCGAAGGTGGTCGTGTTTAAGATAAAAGCAAATGTTTCACATATAAGGACGTGAAATGACCAAACTATCTAACTGCCATCACAGTGTTAGATACCTATGTTACAATTTTATTAACCAGGAAATATAAATTAAACTCAATAATTTGAATCCTTGCCGTAGGTATCTTCTTATATCGCATAGCTTCGATTATCGTTAATGCCAACTTACTCCGCAAGAGTTCGTTCGTTCGTTCGGAGCTTTCGATACGTGTTACCATACTATCAATATGTGACCTGATGCCAACTTGATCACTGGTTCCCAGCGATACGATCGCAAACGAAGATGTGTGAATGCATATGAAAGCTCCGAAGAAGCGAACTCTTGTGGAGTATTAACGATTTTCGATATTATACTACACATACTGAAGAAGCGAACTCTTGTGGAGTATTAACGATTTTCGATATTATACTACACATACTAAGATGTTACATATAACTGCCTTCAACATTGATTAATTAATTCCCCGACATTAGTAGCTTTCTGCATTTATAAGACTGTCATTTGACGTATCTGAGAAGTCTGAAAAAAATGTCGTCTTACCCCACCCCATGGGGTAATGTGGTTTTGCTGGTGGGGCTGACAGCAACACTTGCAATCGTGGTCAATCGCGGTTATTCAATCAGTACTTTGTATCAATGCGATGCAAAATATTTCACTTAAAACGAAAATGCGCTATTTTTTTGCTTAAATTTAATCAGAGTTATCTGAATATTGAAAACGTCTCGGTACCAAGCATACCTACATGTACATTGCCAAATAATTATCCCTGGATTCTTGTCGGTTCCCTAGGATAATAATTAGGAATCATATTCGATCATAGATCTATCTCTGGTATTTTATTGGGATATCTTCTGGGAACATACATATACTCATAGTTTTGTCGAAGGATCTACTCACTACTGGGATGATAGATTCATTTTCAATTATTTTGGTTCAATGCGATGCAAAATATTGCACTCAAAACCAGGGGTGCATGAACTATGTTAAATATGAAGGTACAGGATTTCAGGCACTTAAGCTACCGGGGCGAGGGGAGAGGTGCGGTCCGAACTTTGGAACTCGTTCTTTTCACATGTTGCATATATATAGTGCATAATTTAATAGTTCAGCTAATAGCTAATATAAACTGCTAAAATTAAGCAGCTTCTCATGCTAGCTGGTGCCAACCTCAATGCTGCAATGGGGTCCTCACTCTCTTATAACCACATCCCTACTTGCCAATAGTTGTAGGTCAGTGCCCAGAGATGTAGTTCTGCATTCACTTGGACGAATGTTAATACTCGTTAGTGCGGGGCATATCACCTGCGTTTCTGTGCAGGTGTGTGTGTGGGGGGGGGGGGGGCTGATGCGACCCCTCTCATTACGTTTCTACGCCCATGACCTATTACAGAAGAAATATTTGTTTAAACCAGGAAAAATGTATATGCCTGAATATAAAGTTAAATCTGAGAACTCAGCGGATTTGGTCCACTATATTTTGAGGGTGCCCCTATTTCAGCATTTGTTTGCAGTTGACAAAACGTTGGCTATATGTATTTGCAATATCAGTCGTACCCTTTCTATCATTTAAAGTGCCGTGGATGGTGTTAAAATATATTATTTGTACAGTCAAGGGCGGCCACAGACAGCAGATGCAAAATTGACCAACAAGGTAGTCGAGGTTCGTGACCAGGAGAGAGAGAGGGGGGGGGGGGTATGCATGCGATAGCAGTGTATCATATCATGGGTGGAACTTTATATACTTTCGGGGTTGTAGCTACAACTGCATCCTCAAAAATTACAACCCCAATTATGAACATTACAACCCCAACATTGCCAGTAAATGCGTAAGTAAATAAATACTGCGAACAGTACGCAAAATCACCAACGGATTTTTCAATAACAATAATAACCAGTATGGCGCCGTAGTTGGCGATGAACGAGCGAGCGCGAAGGAAATGTATGGTGAGGTTGGTATGCGCAGTGCGCACGCATAAGGGTGCTGCTTTCCTAGTACTGTTGCCTGACACCGCACCAAATTTCAACTCGATCAGGCAAGTAGTTTCTGAGATACAAAAATGGGTGCGCACTTGCGCACGTGCAGAGGCACCCATCCCTGACTTGTGGGAAACTGGCGGCTGATAGGTCCCTAACCACACTCCAAATTTGAACACAATCAGCTCAGCCGTTCCTGAGATATAGCATAGAGATGTGCACGTGCGCACGTGCAGAGGCATCACACCCCTGACTTGTGAGAAGGCGGCGGCTGACGGGTCCCTAACCAGTAGCCACACACCAAATTTGCATACAATCGGCCCAGCCGTTGCGGAGTTCTTGCGAGAAAGCACTTTTCAACACCCCTCACGCGGCACGCGCCACGCCCACGCGCAGTGATAGTTACCAACGTGAGTCGGCACTGGTCCCAAACAGGGATATAGGGTGGATGAGGCTACTCAGCAAAGAAGCCTGCTTGTCAATCGGACGAGCGGTTACAGAGATATGAGATTCTGAAAAGCGTCGCCACGGGCCGGACCCGGTCGCTCATATTTCTATTTTTGTCCTACTTCACGGAAGGACGAGCGAGCTCGAAGCGCTCGCACGTAATCGTCGATGTATTAATGGCTTTCATATGACTCATATGACGTCCTGGTGTTATCCCGCCTTTACGGGAGGCTGATTCCCGGTTTGATTGATAACCAGTAATTTGATCCATGTCAAAGGCAGGAGGTATGTACTAACGTGCATTCCTATGTTCTTTGAAACGTGAGATGCATGGTAGAACTGTAGAGGTATATGGTTTTATTAACCCTCGCCCTACGGGAGCTTTTTTCACCTTCGCCCTACGGGGGGGGGGGGGGGGGGCCTGACAGGCCCCTGTTAACTTCCAAACCAAGCAACTTAGAGCAATGCGGTAAGAACCAGCATGTTGCCTGTCATGGTAGGAATCTAACAGTATGCGATTTTTAGCTTTCAAGTCAACGGGTGACCTTCCAGGTCAAGTGAATGACCTCGGATTTACCACGTCCAGAACAGCGATTTTGCTCATCAGAAAACCTCAAAATTAGAAATTGATAAATTTAAATAAAAAGGCATGTTCCTAGACCAGTTTTGGCTCAGAAAGACAAAAAAGGTAATTATTTTTCGTATCTTGTCCAAAAATGTCAATTTTTTTAAATAAAAAAATGACGTCATCAGTTTCTTACACTTAGGAAGCCATCACTCAGTCAAAAATGAATATATTGCTTTGAAATTTGGTATGGGTATTACCCATACTCAGATCTCTCACATATATTCCGGTTTTTCTATCTTTGAAAATTTTGATTTTGTGGGGATTTTTGTGAAAAAAATCAGTTTTTTAATTTTAGAGGTCAAAAATCCAAAATTTTGCAAATCAAAGTATGCCATTTGAAAGAAATTGCCATTTTGACAGCCTACGTATAATTGTTGTAAACTCAGCTACCAAAAATTTCAGTAAGGTGCACCCCATGTGTCAAAAGTTATTCAAGAAAAACCTCAGGCGGGCCTGTCAGGCGAGGGTTAACACGCGCCCTGGAGGGCCTCTGCAAATTACACGCAATGGAGGGGGGGGGGGGGGGCAGATAAAAACCCCGATACAAAATACAATAACGAAAATTGTAGGGTGGAGAGGTTCTGTGTGGAACTCTGTTTTGTGAAAATTATATGACCCTAGGTATCTCCAAGGTCAAATGAGGTAAAATATGCTAAAATTATATTTGTATGCACTCTTTGGCTTGACATTGTTATGGAACGTAGTGATTCGCGTGTATTATATGTATATACCCCAAAATGGGCTTAAATTATTTGTTGGCAAGTATAATGATACAATAGCGATGATTGGCGTTGCATTTGACCTCACGCCATTTGCATACCAGTAAGGCGCCGTAGTTGGCGATGAACGAGCGAGCGCGGAGGAAATATATGGCGCATTTCAACTCGATGGAGCAAGTAGCTTCTGCGATACAAAAAAGGGTGCGCACGTGCGCACATGCAGAGGTACCCCACCCCTGACTTGTGGGAAAGTGGTTGCTGGCTTTTGGTGGTGTAACAAAACAATTCATAAATATAAGCACAGAAATAATTTTTTGCTTTACTTGGGATTTTTGTTGTTTAATTTTTTGCTTGATTTGTGAAATTTTTACTTTATTTTGGATTTTTTGCTTCATTTTTGCTTAATTTTCCCTTTATTTTGGGGTTTTGGTGGTGCCCCGTGGCGGTGGTGCCCCTGGTGCCCCCAACACGGTGGTGCCCCTTCACTGCCCAAGGGGGAGGTTCATGACCCCCGTGACCCCCCCTGGATCCGCCACTGCCAGCGGTCGGTTCCCACTTCTGACAGGGATACCGGGTAGAGCTGCCACTTGTTTGGCCTGTGATTACCCACTCCGCCCCGCAAATCGTCTTCAACTACCCACCACTACCCGCAAGTCCATACAAGCTGCCAGGTACCCACGAAAACCCACAAAGAAAATCCCATATAATCATGGATAAGGTTCAACAAACAACACATTCATAGGCAAATCATCAGAACAAATATATCCAGCAAATATGTACCTCAACATGCATCACCTATCCAGTGTATTTACTTTACACAAAACTTTGTTTTGTAGTATTAAATTTAATTCAAAGTCTACTACCCGCGAAATACCCGCGTCAGCCAAAGACTTGCTTATATGCTACCACTACCCGGCGAGTAGTTGCTACCCGCGCCCAGCGGGTAAGCGGTTAGGAAAGTGGCAGCTTTAAATTACCGGGTTTACCTATATCGTGCCGCGACAGACAGGTTTCTATATTTTTTAGAGTGCTTATTTTTTTTTTTTAAATCTAGCAACGGCACAGTTCCACATACCTACCCTACATGACCCCATAAACCACTTATTTTAACCACTACTAACCTTTAACGTAACATATTATTTGCACTGCGAAATATAATAGAAAATATATTGCACTGGATGCATTGCGAAATGTGAGGCATGCTTGAATATCACGAGGTGTAAACATTACCTGTGCTGTGGAGTGTGGAGTGTGGTGTGCTATTCGGGTTGTGTGGGCGTACTATTGTGAAAATGTTGCAGCTCTACCATTCCAATAGAGGTCGCGAATCTTTGTTCTTTTAGCTTGGAAGTTTTTCTATAGTATTTTGCTTATTAATATTGGTAAAAGACACAAAAACACTCATAAAATATTGAACATGCCTCAGCACACATTATAAAAACATTCCAGCAACTCCAGGCGGCATCCACAGCATTTATCGCGCTCAACGGCGGTGATGGCGCGGATGCGCGGATCATCATGTGTTTCCGCGTTTTTGGCTTCCGTGGTTATTGCGTGTGGTGTGGATAGTGTTATGGTGCTCTAGCAAGGCCGTATAAGAGCTCTAGTGTCATTACCAATCGCTTTTGTAGCTGCGGACTTTGTCCCTCGTTTTGCGGCATCAACTATGAGGAGAACTATATCAGTAAGTATCCTTTATTTTATATGTTCCATAATCCATTGGCATAAGATTTATGTGAATGTCAGCGGTCTGGCGCCATCAATGTTAATCAATAATGTCAAAATTGATGTTTTAATCAGTTGGGACAAGCTACAGGGACATTAATACTGGAAATTATTCATAGAGAATGTAACATTTGTGGACATATTTGGGCATGCTGGCTGATGCTTTTTATATTTTTCAATTATCTTGCTAAGGGAGACTGCTCTATTACCATGCATCATATGATATGACCAAACTTTTGTTGTGCTGACACTTGTCCACATGGATAACTTTATATACTTAGGGGGATGCAGGTGCATCTCCAATGTTCTGATCTGCATCCCCAGTCTCATCTGCATCCCCAATAATATAACTTACTGTCCGTCAGATAGGGTTGTGTTTTGGTCATTTTGGCTGGGGAAGAATGAGACACTACAAATATACAGGGGCGTCAGCATAGGATCATATTCAGTAGGGGGGGGGGGGGCTTCAGCCCTCTCAACTTGTGGCTCAGCCCTCTGCCCCCCCCCCCAACTTAAAAAACATGTTATAGATGCAACAACAATATTGAAGGACAAAGGCACAGTAGGTACCAACACAACTGACAGGATACAGGTCAATGGTCATAAACACTAAAGAACAACACTAGTTATTGACACACAGGTATCCTTTTCAATTTCAGACACAAAATGTAAATCTAGGTGCTTACATAAAAAACATGAGCAAAGCAAGAATGGGTGCATCATATATCAGTTTTCACATTGTGCGTAGTTCTGGATAATGGACAGATCACAATAATTCAAAAACGATTTAACATCTACACTGTTATTAACATATAGTGAAACATTTAAAATAAACTATCAATATTATATTAACTATAAATAATGAACACATACCATGTTTAATTTTGCATTACATGCATATTTTAATCCATATTTAATCATTTTTAACTTGTAAGCCATGAATTAAAATGTTAATATTCTATTTTAGTACATTTCTTCATATGCATCTCAGGTATTTGTAGAGGCATCCTCTGCTCAAGCAGAGTATGCTTCAGCAGAGCATTGTGGTGAAGTGAACATTGGAATGAGCTAACCAAATTATGCACACACAAAAAACTAATCATAAGCACACATAGAATGGGAACCGAGCCAAGTAGGTCAGCCAGGTAAGTAGACTACAACCCAGTACCCACTAGGGCAAAATGTCATATTGTAGAAACCTCCTAATCCCAGACTTTGCATACTTTCTGCAACCTTGGTATATTGGTATTGTCCACATGGATCCACATGATCAATACCATGTGGACTATGTAGGGCTATCATCACAAAGCATTGCTGGTGTAAGCATGTCAAGGTCTACACAATGCTGGCCCCCAATCATATGCAATTATGATAACACTTGTGACATCTATCAGTGCGGAAGTTGAAACTACTATAATTTAACCAAACCTAACTTATACATTTGCACCTAGGCTATTGAGCTGGGGGTTAACAGGAATAGATGTCGGACCAGGGTTAAGAAAATAGATGAAATATTTTATGAAATTAGTTCATGAATATTAATGAAATATGTTAGGTTAAGTAGGCCTCCATTACGCTTCAAGACAAAGCCTGAAGCAAAATTAATGACCACTTAACCTAAAATATTTGTTTTACCCTTGCCTAATATCTCTCCTTTATTAGCCTGCAGCATTGCCCTTTTGTTTGTTATCCAATGACGTCACAAGCATGCTTCCACATTTATGATGTCAAGTGCCCTCATACCTGCATGAGTAGGGGTCAGCAATTGCTGGCACTATAGCAAAATCATCAAGTGTTTTTTTTATCCAGTCCAATGTTGAAGGTATAAAAAAATGGCACATTTTAAAACAGCTATTGTAAGGTATTAAAGACAGGTGATGAGATAAATGACACCAATTGATGCATCAAGGCTTATATAATGCTTTAGTCGCCCAGATGCTCAACATTCATGTTGAATATGTAGGTATGTAATATTACCTTAAAAGTGTCGATTTTTATCCTCCAGCCAACCTACATCATTTTTGTTAACAACAAGCTGACTACTTTTGATAGTTTAGCATCTGTGATACTATTTATTCAAGAAATCAAAAGTTCATTATATTTTTTTTTTGCAACTTAAATAATTAACATTTTAAAAATAAAATGTTTGAAATAAAGAGAGGGGAAATGCATTATCATATTTGATGTACTGTGTCACACCATGCAGTCGTGCTTTAAACTTTCCAAAAATAAACATATGGGCAAGACACAAAGAGTTAAAAAGGTGCATTGGATGGAGTAAAAATTGACTGTCAGATGGTAAAATTTGTATTGGGAATGACAACTTTACTTGGAGAACAGGTGTTTTTAGTGAAAGGTTGTCTAAAAGTGAGTCAATGTTTTATCCTATATCACGGTGCCTATGGCAATAATTTGATAGCCTTCCCCTGTATCAATACATTGTTCCTTTGCTCCAAATGCCAGCCACTAGCAGATCCAAAGGGGGTCAGGGGCTTTAGCCCCCCACCCAAATCGTCTGAAATCAGCAAAATTTGACACATTTTCTAGGGTAGAAGGCAAACTAATAAACTTTTACCAAGGCATAATTGTTTTTAACTGTCTTATATGGCACAAGGAAGCCAAATCCAAGGCATTTTTCAAATTTAGCCCCCTCCAAACCGCCTGCAGCATCCATTCTGGATCCGCCAGTGATACCAGCAACTTCTGTGTCAACCTTGACATTTTAGCCAGTGATGCTGTGGTGATGCCAGTCCTACTGACACCATCCACATTACTATAGTTTTGTTTTGGTATCTTCTACCCTCACTCAAAGACACAACAGCCAAAGAACACAAGATTCCTCTCAGTTTTACCTGAAAACAAAAGCAAACCCAGTAAGGCCCAGCTCACACTGAACATACGCTAAAGCTAGGGCACAATAATACAAATATGCACAACCATTGCATAACAAATACAGTTTGTGCAATGAGATCAAAATCAGCTGCAAACATCAGTATGTATGTTGCTGATGTTGTCATATATACTGATATGGTTATGTTTTTGGCTGGTTTTAATGGTCCCATTCAAACACATTTATATTGGATATGTGCATTGCTCATTAGGCCGGGTCATTCAAACAGATTTCAGATTAATAGTGAAATGATCATGCGCAATGTCATTACAAGCTTACATTAATTTTTGTGGGAAAAAAGTCATTATTTCCCTTTAAATATGACATACTATTGGCAACAATGGCGGCGCCGCCATGATAGGGGCAGGGGTGGCAGACTGCCACCCCTGCCGTGACAATGGTGTGGCATTGCCACCCCTAAAATTTAGGCCACCGTCAAAATTTTACCGGTGCTGTTTTGTCAAAATTGTGGATTCCGACCGCTGTGAATATGGAACAGTTCCCTTCGTCGACCAACGCAAATTTTAGTCACTTTAGTCAAAATCGCTATTCAAACTATTATATCTAGTCATGACCATAATATTCGCCAATTTGACCGAAACTTTCGCTCTGTATCGGGTAATCTAAATTTACTTATCTATTATCTAACCGAAAGCACGCCAATGCAACAGCTGTGCCAGCGCCACAGGACAGGGTGGCGGCAACGGACAGAGCAGGACCAAGCAGGGCGGGGCAGGGTAGGACTGAACAGGACAGTGAGGGACAGGATAACACGGGACAGAGGAGGGGTAGAGGCGGGGCAGAGGCGGGGCAGAGGCGGGGCAGAGGCAAGACAGAACAGGGCAGAACAGGGCAGGATATGGCGGGACAGGGGAGGGCAAGGCAAGGCAAGGTAGAGCAAGGCAAAACAGGTGGGGCAGGGCAAGACAGATGGTGGAGCAGTGCAGGGCAGAGGCAGGGCACGACAGGGCAGAGGCGAGAAGGGCAGGGCAGACGCGTAATATTTTAATTAAAGAAATACAATATAGTTAATGTTAACCCGTGCACAGCCGGTGTTCGCGCCAACCACAGACTGCCGGGAGAGGGGGGGATGGCCGCCCCCCCAAGATCTAAAAAACACTGTGTAGCGATAAGCGGACAACGACGTTAGATAACTCGAGACAAGCTCTATCGAAAGTATAACGGCCATTTCTTAGGCCGGTCAATATTGAGGTCACCAGAGTTCATTAAAAGTCAAATTTCGCCTATATATGGGTGTCCTTAGTAAAACCGTATATATCTCGATAACTCAAAGAGTTAGCGACACACCTGTGTATAATTTCGTCTAATCATACGGTGCCGAGGAATTATGTAAGCAGGGGCGTCGCCACGATTTTTTTACGGGGGGGGGGGGGGCACAGTCACAGTCTCAGTCTCAGTCAAAAGCAAAAGTTGTTGACTGGGCGCCATGTGACCTTCGTTGTCGGAGCGCCCCTAAACCCCAATCAACAAAAAAAGTTGTTGACGGGGGAGGGGTAGCAGGCTGTTAGCGAGAAGTTGTTGAGTCGGGGGGGGGGGGGGGGGGTAGAGCGGGCCGTGTCAGCCATCCACCGTTGTACGTCCGGCCGTGGGGGGGGGGGGGGGGGGGGGGTGGGGGGGCAAATCACGGTTTCAGGACCTTGGGAGGGGGGCATGGCTCCTTGGCCCCTCCCCGGATCCGCCCCTGGAGGTGGAACTTATTTTCGCAAGTGTTCGTGGATACTTATTTTCGCGAATCTTCTTCGCTATCGCCCAGCAAGCTAGTAGCTGGGGCATTCCATGACAGATCGACCAAGCCGTAACACCATGCATCTCATATTTCAATAAAACTACGTGTGGGGAGTTATCTGGGCCGTAAATTCACGCTGTGAAATTTTCAGCCCCGTCCGTCGAATGGTTTTCGAGTTTTAGCCTCGGGCAACTTTGTAATGTTATGCAAAACTCGAATTTTCAGAGGGCAATATTTCCCATCTAAATAATGCGAGTCATGTAAACCTGTATATCATCAGAGTCGTCAGAAACCATATATTATTATTATATAACCATTTTTGGAAAATTGCAACTTTTGGAATTTTACCATGCGACATCAGGTCAGATCACGTGATTTTATAATTTGGCCATTTAACATTCGGATTTCTTTCCATGCCAGAATCGACTTTGATACATATGCCTTGGATTGTAAAAAAAAATGGAGAAATGTTTTTTTCTCTAATTATTTCATGTATATTTTTATATTTATAAAAATAATGTTATATTTATAAAAATACAAATAATGTATAAAAATAAAACATTTCAATACCATAACGGTAGCCAAATAAGTTGTTGTTAAAGGGAAATAATGACCTTTTGATTTTGTTAGCAACAATTTCTTAGGCTACCGTTATGTTTTTAAAATTATTTTATTTAAATTTAAGAATTAAATAAAATTATTCCCAAATTCAAAGTTGTAAGTTTGGAAAAAATACAAAACAAGTACCTTGTGTACTTCATGAAGGTCATTGACAAATTCGTCCTTCCCTACCATTGTTAACATCGAGTGCGGCATTTGTGGAGGCTCTGTGACATTTCCGATCAAACTGAGCGCTGCTCGGACACCCGCTAGTAGCGCTTTCGTTATCCATGGCAACCAGGCGTCAGCCAATCAAAAGCCAGAAAGGGAATACGTTCTGGCTTTGCATTGGCTCACGCCTGGTTGCCATGGAGAACGAAAGCGCTACTAGCGTGCGTTCGAGCAGCGCTCTGATCCGTGAAGCAATCCGTGAAGCATCCGTGATGCACGACTGACTATCAGTATAAGTCATGCATAACAACATGCAAACTATACCAACTCGAATAAAATAAGAGCGGAATGAATTGAACCCCAGGCAAGCTAGTATTCGCAAAGCACTCGGCACTGCGCCACAATAGCAAAAGGTGAGGGAAATGCATATTGGATACAATATTATTACGTCCTAAGTTTCTGAAGTGTCAACTACTATGAAATACAGTGATAAAATACCTTTAATAATGATTAACAAGAAAATTCAAACTTAAAAACAATAATTTGAATAAGTCTTTAATTAGCTTTCAACTCGAAATCAGATATATTTTGCAATGCTACACAAGAATGGCACCAGTGACGTCATTAACAAAGCCTGCTACGGGACTTGGGTATACTAATCAGGAACAACTCGCCAAGTGCGCCGAGATGGTTAAGTGCGCCGAGAAGCATGACAATGACTTTGTAAACAAATCGCCGACGCTAAATAGGTCGCCGTCGATGTGCATCGATGAGCTTCTGATTTAATTGCCAGTTTTGTGTTATTGTTCGTTAGTTTTTTTGGGAAAAATTATTATTTTTCATGATAAAATAAAGCATAGTGTTATATACAGCCACAGACAAACTATACACAACTCCTAATGTTGAAAACAAATGAATCGATTTTCAAAAATTGAGGGTCGCAGCCACTAACTATGCCGCGTTGATGTGCATCGATGAGCTTCCGATTTTATTGCCACTTTTTCCAATCGCTGTTAGTTTTAGAAGATCGCCGAGCATATAATTACAACAAGCAGAACGCACAATATATTTTCCACTCCATTGCGTAAAAAAACAATACGGGAAAAGCCCGCAGTTTGATGAGGACCAAAAGTACTTGACAAAAGGTCAGAAATAGTGCAAGTACCGGTCGTTAAAAGTGTGGAACGCTTATCAACTTTAACTTGAAATATCTTTCGGTAGGAAAGTTTTCATGCAAAATGTGATGAATTTATAATATATTTTGATCTCGTCTGGCGATTTCAAGTGCTAACTCCATTTTAGTGGAAAAAGGTCATTATTTCCCTTTAACAAAATAAAAAGGTGATTATCTCCCTTTAATCAAATATTGTTCGACCGGTTTCCGATTCGGCGCGGCGGAGGCGCCCGCCGAAACGACAACAATGGAGCTGTCACGTGATGCGCGCGCTGCCGGCGCGGGAGAGTTGGCGGGAAAACGTCCGCGTGCTCCAGGGCGCGTGCTGGACCGAGGCGCGGAGAAGGCACCGGACCGGCGTTGAACCTACGAAATCTACGGCCGTGACCGGCGTAGTCAACGCTGGTGTCGGGTTAAACAAGGGTATGGACACGATGTCAGGAAGAGAGAACCATAATCCATAATTCAAAAATAACGCTGAGGGCGGTAATCAGCACACAATGAGAGGAGAATGGAGAGGGAAAATTTAGTTTGTGCAAAGAAAACTCAACAAGGGACAAGTGATTAGTGCACGCGGAAGAACCTTTGATAAGCCAGGGGAGCCTCCGTCAATGCCCTCAATCCCCTGAGCCAAGGCGAAGCCTTCGGGAAGAGAGAGGTTGACAAATACTCACCGGCCGTCTGGATCTGGGAGATGACTGCATGGGACGATGATTCAGGAACAAAGAGAGATGGATGTAATAAGGAAACGAATACAAGTCATAATTGGGGAGGGGTCGACTGATTGATATGGCCTCAGAAGGAAGCGGGATTATATGCTTATTAAAGGGATATTGCCAAGGGCGCCGCCACCTTCCAAATTTTTGGGGGAACGGGGGCATTCTGAAGTCTATTCTTTCCATGCAACGCCCATAGGCGTAATGTTAAAATCCGAAAATGTTGGGAGGGGGGACACGTCCCCCCCCCCTGTGGCGGAGCCCCTGGATATTGCCACCTCCGGAGGATTTCTAAAAAAAGCAACTTAAATGAATGGTGGGATCAACAATCATGTATGCTCAAGCTCAAACGTGCTCATGCAACACCTAAAGCAGTGTATCGACAAAGCATTTTGTATTTATTTCTGACTCCAAAACGTTGGTCCCAGGTTTGCTCAGTACTAGATTCATGATGGCCGCTCTCATCCAGTTTGGCTGTGATATTGGCGCCCGCCCAAAGCCGAAGCGTACGAATTCGCCGAGACTTGATCTTGAAAAGTCTATCTGTGTTATAATTGTTAGGTCACAACTCCTACGGTCCCAAAGTCGAGCCATAGCAATTCTTGCTGTTTTATGAAAGAGGCTAAGGTTGTTGAAAATATAATTAACTGCATACGCTTTTTAATTTTAAAGTGCACTGACGGAATGGTGATGTTGAGTTTGCAACATTCAAAAGAAAATAACAGTCCGCAAAGAAGTGATTCTAAATAGTGATGTGGCGACTCCAATTTTACGAATGCAAGCATGAGTAGTGCAAATGTATTTTTTTATCTAATGGGGGGAGTTTCGGGAACCAAATTTTGCAGGTGAAATCGGACACGCTTAATCGATCGATACACACGAAAAACTCCATATTGGCCTGCGAGGTGGCAATGTCCCTTAAGTTACGTTATCAACAGGCAACGCGACCGCTCGCTCCGCGGGCTGCTGCGCGACTGAGAAAAAGAATGATGCAATCGTAATCATTCAAATTAAGTCTGGTCGTCACATCCGTCTAGATATACCCCATGTTAATAATGTGGAATGGTCCTGAGCTAACATTTCAAAATCACTTTCATCGCCTTCATTTATTTGCAAGCATCCTCAATTTCAGGCACATAGCCTAGGATTTCGCTCAGGGAGGGGCCACGACACATTCAGCTACGGGGGGGGGGGAGGGAGGGAGGTGGTTTCGGTCGTACATTTCCAACTCTATTCTTTCCATGCAACTCCATAGGCCTAATGTTAAAAGTTCAACAGAACCACTTTTATCTAGTGTAAACTGGATCGAACAGGGGACATGGCTACGTCCCCCTGGCTACGTCCCTGCTCAATTTGCATATATGCACTGCTTTTGCACTTTCGCATTAATAATTAGTGTGATTGAATCATTAATGAATAATTAATTTAAACCTGTTGAGTGTTGATCACAGTAAATCGTTCACCACTGGTAATGCTGAATGATTGAATCATGATTAACCCTCGCCCTACGGGAGCTTTTTTCACCTTCGCCCTACGGGGGGGGGGGGCTGACAGGCCCCCCTGTTAACTTCCAAACCAAGCAACTTAGAGCAATGCGGTGAGTACCAGCATGTTGCCTGTCATGAGAGGAATCTAACAGTATGTGATTTTTTTAGGTTTCAGGTCAACGGATGACCTTCCAGGTCAAGTGAATGACCTCGGATTTACCACGTCCAGAACAGCGATTTTGCTCTTCAGAAAACCTCAATATTAGAAATTGATAAATGTACATAAAAAGGCATGTTCCTAGATCAGTGTTGGCTCAGAGATACAGAAAAGGTAATTATTTGTTCTTATCTTGTCAAAAAAGTAAAAAAAAAGTGTGTTTTTTTTTAAATGACGTCATCCGTTTCTTACACTTAGGGAGCCATCACTCAGTCAAAAATAAAGATATTGCTTTGAAATTTGGTATAAGTATTGTTCATACTCAGTTATCTCACATATATTCCGATTTTTCTAATATCTTTGAAAATTTTGATTTTGTGGGGATTTTTTTTAAACAAAAAATCAGTTTAAAAAAATTTAGGGGTAAAAAAAAAAAAAATTGTGAAAATCTGAGATTGCCATTTTAAAAATAATGCCATTTTGTATCTTTGGTGAACTGCGTTTGCAATTTGCTTTAAAACTCTATTTTCTACGATTTTTCAAATATTTCTATTTTTTACCAACATGACGTCATCAAAACGTCATTATTTCCCCAATTTCTCAACCAATGTCAACGAAATTTTTACAGCCAACGTATAATTGCTGTAAACTCAGCTACCAAAAATTTCAGCAAGATGCATCGCATGTGTAAAAAGTTATTGAAGAAAAACCTCATGGGGGGGGGGCCTGTCAGGCGAGGGTTAAAACCTTCATGTTTGCCGATGAAAGTCTGATGACGATTGGCTAGCCACGGCTCGGGCTGGAGCAACACGGAGAAGGTTGTCATCTGGTGACGTCACATCAAATGTTGAGCTTCTGGGCAACCGATACGTAGGGAAGCCCGAGATAACACCCCTAGATCTAACCCAGGTCACTCAAAACAACGTGTTTAGCTGACACCGCCGACAGCGGGATTTTGACCAATGAGAAGCACCCGTTTCGCTGCTGAAACTCGTGTATTGACAACTGACTTCGAGAAGTGCCGTAATACCACATGCAGTAAAACAAGTTGGTGAGATTGTGTAACTTGGCTGGGGTAAAAACTATGTCTTAAAATCTCTCCGCCCCAAATGCTTTTACGGGACTTGGTGAGATTGGGCCCAAGACTATGCTTCTGATCATGGTACAATACACGCATGATGAGCTGTGCAGCTCTGGTCTGACATTGTTCATCCATCCCAGCGGAACAATGTCAGATAAGTGGTTCTGTGACCTAGGTTCGCAGAACAAATTGCTACCGAGAGCGGCGGGACAAATTCCAAAATGCATGCATTACCCAACCCACACATCAATTGCTAGTCCATAATTATTTTGTCAATTCATCTATAGGATGTATGACTTGCATACATAACTGATGAAATCAAAATTGTAACTGTTCTAGGTAACAAGAGGAGAGTAAATTAACTTTGATTCTGTATCAACTATAAATATTTACCATTCATAATGATTCTACGGACAAGCCAGTACAAATGGTCCACATCAAATACAGCATAGCTTGCTGTCCCAGCTAGTTAGCAATTATAATTTGTCAATCTTCCTTTACCTATCATTTTATGCGCATAGGCCCGAAACCATTAAGACACACAGACTAAAAGTTGTCATTCAAAATTACCATGGAACAAAACTTCCAAGTTCATAAACATGGAGAAACGGGAATTTTAGACTCTATCCTTGTCCTCGTTCGCAGTATCAATAATCATTCCAGCATTGGCCACTCCTCGTCCTCATCCGCCTTGTCCTATTTCAATATTTGTATATTGGTGGACATGCATCCACCATTGGTAAGTAATGGTGAAATTTTGCGTGCGCCGTGCCTAGGACCGTTTTGAGACCCCGCTCAAGGTTTAACTATAACGGAAATCGGCAGAAGTGCACTGACGTCGTTTTCAGCAACCATATTGGGGCATCAATTACGCACATTGTACACAGTGCCTAATAGAGCTATCTCAAGTTACGTGGCTGGGTTATATCGCATTATCGAACATCAGAAAACGTGTGCAGTCATGCCACAGCTATATGCTCTGTTTCGTCCAAGTCGAGTCCGCCGCCCCTCCCCCTTCCCGCGGCCAAATGCCACGGCTATGCTGTTCTGAACCATCACCGACGTTTCCGAGTCGTTCTGACAGGAAGTGAGTTAAACATGACCGTGTTATCTAATGGTCCCATCTTTCATGTTCGGTAGCATTGCCATTTCATGCCGGTTTTCTGTTTTACAGGGTCCCGATGTGGGTTCCAAGAACGGGTGTACCCGCCGAACTGGTGAAGAGTTACTTCGCCAAAGGTATGCATAATTTTCATCGGGATGTGTTGTGGTCCGACAGCTTTTGCCGTTTGCTTGTTTTGTATCTGTCTAAACATCTCGTGATCGCTTCAACGGAGAGCAATGGAAGCTAATGTGCCACATTTTCCGAACCCATCCATAAGTTATTTCGGTACCTTTTTGTTGTTGTGAAGTAGGTACTGGATTCTCAAAGAATTTAGTGTGTTTTCCGTTATGTATATGTTCAGTTTGTATTGTCTGATGTTGTAGACTTATTTTCAAGCGATGAGAGAGGGGTACAACTTGGGCGATTACAATACGGCTGTTAAATCTTTTCTTTATCTGAAAGGCTCATTCACAAGGGAGAGGCGCTCATCGTTCAATTGTTTCCGGGGTTGGGAGGATAAAGTTAAATTTGGAGCTGCTGGTTAATGTTTTTATCGGACACTTAACTGGAGGTTAAGAATGGACGGGGAAATATTTTCCTAACATATTTACTGATCTTTTATCTGGATTATTATGTTTCCCCGTGATGAGACAAACATGTCGGGTTCTGGATGATGAAGGTGGTCTTTCGATCAAATTTTATACTGAAATTTTCAACCGCTTCCTCTTGTAGCAAGCAATACGCTCGTTTTAATTGAAGTTCCAATAACAACATTTGGCAATTGAGCCCGTGGCTTCGCACCCATTCTCCTGGCACGGAATCCCAGTTGCTTTTCCCTATGCACTGGCTAAGGTTTAGCCACCTTTTTAAAAGTTAACGCAAATTCCAAGATCCTCCAGCTTTCGCAGAAACTAGTGACCGAGTGACGTCTGATGTGAAGGTTTGTTGGGTCATTATCAGGTGCTCACTGTTAATCACTAGTTCATGTTTTCAGCTCTAAGCGATATGCCATGATTGTGCCGTGTTTGAATCGATGTCACTCTTTCAGGCTGTTCGACGAATTCAGCCCCGGGGGCACTGGGGACATCAAGCACACGTGCTGCGTGCGAAAGGTGAGCACGTTATTCTCATGGGCGATCTCGTATGGGAAGGTAACTTGAAAACTTAGCGTAAACACTTGAAAACTAGATGCCTCAATAGGGCTGTTAATGTATTTGTATTGCGGGATTTATTTCCAAGTGTTTCACTGAAATTATACAATAATTAACAGCGAAATAAATTTTACATTATCAAAGTCAATAAGTAACTAAGCCAAGGGAAATCTGACGAAATTTGTTGCACACTCCCGATGTTGAATGTCCTGCCGATATCAGTTTACACCGTTTGAAAATGCACAAATGATATTCTATTTTATTGAAATATGTCTAACCGATACACGTTTGCCGAAAATTAAGCGTCGTCGTTAACGGATTGTATATCCCATTGTTACGTTTAATTTTACAGATGCCGATTAGCATTAAACATTCCCACCTGTCTCAACATTTGATAAGAGATAGCGGGTGATAGAGCCAGTGCCAAACTGTTTCAGCAGTCCAAACTGTTTAGAAAACTTGGTCCTCAATCGTTTGCAATATTAATTTTAAGTTCGCGTTTTCTTAAAGGGAAATAATGACCTTTTTCCACTAAAATGGAGTTAGCACTTGAAATCGCCAGACGAGATCAAAATATATTGTAAATTCATCACATTTTGCATGAAAACTTTCCTACCGAAAGATATTTCAAGTTAAAGTTGATAAGCGTTCCACACTTTTAACGACCGGTACTTGCACTATTTCTGACCTTTTGTCAAGTACTTTTGGTCCTCATCAAACTGCGGGCTTTTCCCGTATTATTTTTTTACGCAATGGAGTGGAAAATATATTGTGCGTTCTGCTTGTTGTGATTATATGCCCGGCGATCTTCTAAAACTAACAGCGATTGGAAAAAGTGGCAATAAAATCGGAAGCTCATCGATGCACATCAACGCGGCATAGTTAGTGGTTGCGACCCTCAATTTTTGCAATTCGATTCATTTGTTTTCAACATTAGGAGTTGTGTATAGTTTGTCTGTGGCTGTATATAACACTATGCTTTATTGTATCATGAAAAATAATAATTTTTCCCAAAAAAACTAACGAACAATAACACAAAACTGGCAATTAAATCATCGATGCACATCGACGGCGACCTATTTAGCGTCGGCGATTTGTTTACAAAGTCATTGTCATGCTTCTCGGCGCACTTAACCATCTCGGCGCACTTGGCGAGTTGTTCCTGATTAGTATACCCAAGTCCCGTAGCAGGCTTTGTTAATGACGTCATTGGTGCCATTCTTGTGTAGCATTGCAAAATATATCTGATTTCGAGTTGAAAGCTAATTAAAGACTTATTCAAATGATTGTTTTTAAGTTTGAATTTTCTTGTTAATCATTATTAAAGGTATTTTATCACTGTATTTCATAGTAGTTGACACTGCAGAAACTTGTGACGTAATAATATTGTATCCAATATGCATTTCCCTCACCTTTTGCCATTGTGGCGCAGTGCCGAGTGCTTTGCGAATACTAGCTTGCCTGGGGTTCAATTCATTCCGCTCTTATTTTATTCGAGTTGGTATAGTTTGCATGTTGTTGTTATTCATGACTTATACTGATAGTCAGTCATGCATCACGGATGCTTCACGGATTGCTTCACGGATCAGAGCGCTGCTCGAACGCACGCTAGTAGCGCTTTCGTTCTCCATGGCAACCAGGCGTGAGCCAATGAAAAGCCAGAACGTATTCCCTTTCTGGCTTTTGATTGGCTGACGCCTGGTTGCCATGGAGAACGAAAGCGCTACTAGCGGGTGTCCGAGCAGCGCTCAGTTTGATCGGAAATGTCACAGAGGCTCCACAAATGCCGCACTCGATGTTAACAATGGTAGGGAAGGACGAATTTGTCAATGACCTTCATGATGTACACAAGGTACTTGTTTTGTATTTCTTCCAAACTTACAACTTTGAATTTGGGAATAATTTTATTTAATTCTTAAATTTAAATAAAATAGTTTTAAAAATATAACGGGAGCCTAAGAAATTGTTGCTAACAAAATCAAAAGGTCATTATTTCCCTTTAAACATACCATGTTAGGAAAAGTACAGCCGGAGTTAACCCACGAGCCGCTGGAGGACTATTTATAGCCGCCCAGGGGTGTGATTTTCTGTCTGAGTGCCAGGGCACCCACAAAGTTCAAATGGGCACCCACAATAGTACATTAGCAGACACAATATACGTTACTATATTGTAATATTCCGTGGTGTTTGGGGAAAATCTGATTATGAGCGGCCCGACCCGACCCGTGGCGACGCTTTTGAGAAGCTCATATCTCTGCAACCGCACGTCCGATTGACAAGCAGACTTCTTTCCTGAGCAGCCCCATCGAACCTACCCTGTTTGAGACCAGTGCCGACTCATGTGGATGACTACCACTGCGCGTGGTGCATGCCGCGTGAGGGGCGTTGAAAAGTATTTTCTCGCAATAACTCCGCAACGGCTGGGCAGATTACGTGAACATCTCGTGTGTGGTTAGGTACTCCTCAGCCGCCACATCAACACAACTCAGGGGTGGGGTGACTGCACGTGCTCACGTGTACACCCCTATTCTATATCTCAGGAACGGCTGAGCCGATTGTGTTCAAATTTGGTGTGTAGTTAGGGACCTCTCATCCACCAGTTTCCCCACAAGTCAGGGGTCGGTGCCTCTGCACGTGCGCACGTGCACACCCCTATTTTGTATCTCAGGAACGACTGAGCCGATAGTGTTCTAATTTGGTGCGTGGTTAGGAACCTCTCAGCCGCCGCCTTTCCACAAGTCGGGGGTGGGGTGGCTTTGCACGTGCGCACGTGCACACCCCTATTCTTTATCTCTGGAATGGCTGAGCCAATTGTGTTCAAATTTGGTGTGTGGTTAGGGACTTCTCAGCCCCCACTTTCCCACAAGTCAAAGGTGGGTGCCTCTGCACGTGCGCACGTGCGCATCTTTTTTTTGTATCTCAGAAATTACTCGCCCGATCGAGTTGAAATTCCCCGTACATTTCCTTCGCGCTCGCTCGTTCATCGCCAACTACGGCGCCTTACTGGTATATTATATTTTGTAATATTACGTTGGAAATGCATAAAAGCTGTATTTTGCTCAGACTACCGGCATGCAGTGTTGTAACCCTAATAGAATAGATTAAAATGCGTATTGCATATGAAAACGAAACTGAAGTAGGTAGGTGTAAAACTATGGTCAACATCAAGTTCCACGGGAATCAAATTTACCCGCTGCAACAAAGTGCCACGCATTAACACTAGGATGCTAACTACAACGGTTATTGCAAGACACAAATATCTAGTTATTTTTTTACCGCACCCCACCGCGTATATTTTTTCACCGCTTTACTTTTGGCAGTCAAATATGGTCAAATATGGCCTTCCAGGTCAAATATGGGGAACGTGCTAGAGCCTAAAGTTACTGTCCGATTTGCTCAAAAGTGGTCTCAATTGATTCCCTGGGTCCAATTACATCGAAGGCGCCATTTTTAGATCTTCAGGCCATGCCATTCCAGTTAAAATTGCGAGCATGTTCCCTGCCACTGCCAAAAGTAAAGCGGTGAAAAAATATACGCCCCCCACCCCCCGTTATGGAAGGTTTCTAAGTTCCAACCCGCCAACCCATAACTATGTCTCGGCACCCAGAACCATTTTGATAAAACCACACCCCTGCCTCCCCCTTTGCTTCCTGCAAATAACTCAGAAACGCCTAAACTTAGCGGCTTGAAATAAGTTTTGCGCTTGTATTGCACGGCGCAACGCAATGCGTATGCACCGCCCTGGCCCGACGGCGAGCAGTCGGCCGGGCCACCGGCGGAACCTGGAGAGGCCGGGACGGCTGGCAGAGCCAAGAGCCTTCAGCTAGTAGACGCAGCACCCATTACCATATCAAATGTTAAAGTTTGAAACCGATCGGCCAATAGCTCTGGTCACACACTGAGCAAAAAGGCACTTGGAAAAAATAGTTAAGTGGTTCTATTTAACCCCGAAAACTGAGTAAAATTACTCTGCTTACTGAGGTCATGTGATGGTGTAGTTTTGAGTCATTGATACTCCTAATAACAGAGTAAACTTACTCCAAGGAATGTAAGAATCGCTACGCGCTGGCTTACGTACTAAATAACTCCGATCAACCCCCTCTTTCTTTTGGATCCCTCCGATTTCCTTCCGCACCAACTTACACACCCAGGAAGCGCGGGCGTAAGGCAAGCGCGTAAGAAAGTTACGCGCCTTTGGATCCCCCAGCCTTACTGAGTTATTTTACTACATAATTTTTATGAGAAAGGGTAATGGATGGTGGTTCCGGCTGGGTCCCACAAAATGGCTTTCAGTCTCTGAATGGAGTACAAATTTGGCCTAAAAATGCACAGCTTAAGTAGGTAACTAAGCCTTTAAAGGTTAAAGACGTAATAGGTTCTTCTATAACTTACCATTAAACGGCAAATGTTTTGAATAATATTCCGTGGTGTAAGTGGAAAAATTGTAGGGGAAATGAAGGGAGTGGGCAGTTGCATTGACACCGATGAGATTTTCGACCTTACGAGCCGTTGGAACCCCCAGCCTAAGTTTTAAAGGGAGTGTGTCTACTGTTTTGTATCACCCAAAACATGTTTCCTACAATCATTAGCAATAGTTTTCACGTTTGAATGACATACAAGTCCTAGATAAGCCTCAAATAATTTAATTTTCGCTTGAATTGTTTCTGCATATTTTGATATTGAAGTGACATTTTCTATGGTGCAGGCAAACAGACGAACGAAGGTGTAATGTAATATGGCGCACGTAAGACATTCATGCCATTGATTACGAACGGTAGTTGTGAACAAACAGTCAAAGCAGAACCGGAGCTCTGTTTGAATGCTGCTATCAGCGCTCACGAGCTGTTTAACTTTCGCCTGACAGCCCCCCCCCCCCACCCTGAGGTTTTTCTTGAATAACTTTTTACACATGCAACGCATCTTGCTGAAATTTTCGGTAGCTTAGTTGACAACAATTATATGTATGCTGTAAAAATGTAATTGAAATTAGTTAAGCAGTTTGGGAGATAATCATGTTTTGATGACGCCATGCTGGTGGAAAAACGATAAATATTTGAAAAATGGTAGAACATAGAGTTTTAAAGGAAATTGCAAACGCAATTTACCAAAGATACACAATGTCATTCTCTTTTAAATGGCAATCTCGGATTTTCAAAATTGTGGGTTTTTGACTCCTAAAATAAATAAAAAAAGTTTTTTGTTTATTTAAATCCCCACAAAATC
Organism: Chirona hameri; assembly: GCA_036785665.1. Classification (NCBI taxonomy): domain Eukaryota; kingdom Metazoa; phylum Arthropoda; class Thecostraca; order Balanomorpha; family Balanidae; genus Chirona; species Chirona hameri. Next base: position 90,162 of record JAXIVJ010001890.1, on the reverse strand, counting down.
AAAATTTTAAAGATGTTAGAAAAACCGGAATATATGTGAGAGAACTGGGTATGGACAATACCCATACCAAATTTCAAAGCAATATCTTCATGTTTGACTGAGTGATGGCTCCCTAAGTGTAAGAAACTCATGACGTCATTTTTTATTACTTTTTTACTTTTTTACAAGATACGAACAAATAATTACCTTTTCTGTATTTCTGAGCCAAAACTGGTCTAGGAACATGCCTTTTTATTCACATTTATCAATTTCTCATTTTTAGGTTTTCTGAAGAGCAAAATCGCTGTTCTGGACGTGGTAAATCCGAGGTCATTGACTTGACCTGGAAGGTCACCCGTTGACCTGAAACATAAAAATCGCATACCCTTCGATTCCTCTCATGACAGGCAATATGCTGGTTCTTACCGCATTGCTTAAGTTGTTTGGTTTGGAAGTTAACAGGGGGCCTGTCAGGCAGGCATGTCTGGTAGGGCGAAGGTGAAAAAAGCTCCCATAGGGCGACGGTTAATCGAAATGTGATTGGTTGACGTAATCGGTACGTTGGCAAGTTTGCATCGAATTCTGGTGATGGAAGCGGGCTGGGGTAGCACCGCTAACTTTTGTATTCCATACCAATGCTGGGGTAAAGGGAATTTCTCAACAACTAGGGCTTTACTGGAGGAATGCAAGTATGACTTGATTCAGAAAAATATGCCCTACAATTTCATGTCCATGACTCCATTTCGCCAATGTCAGTAGACACACTACCTTTAAAGTCGGTAGAGTGGTAGAAGTGTTTCATGAAGCAAAATATATACTATCACTTTTACAACTTACAAAGCTACAACAGTACTACTGCGGTTTAGAAACATTTTGCGGAGTTCGTTTCATAAGGATCAACTGTTCCGATAACAGTAGTAAAATGGTGATTTTTGTCTTAGAATTCCACAACACAAAAAACATTTGCTCCGCCCCGTCGAAAAAAAGCACGGACAAGTTTTAGCTACCTGTTTTATTTCTTGTATAAATACTTCTATTTTATATATTTTTTCCGTACCTTTCAATTTTTACCTTTTTAAAATGAAAATATTAAATGTTGGCAAATAGTTAACTGCAATATTTTCATAACATTGGATTAAACACCAAAAACTTAATTGAAGTTGCAGTTTACCCCCAAATTTCGCAGCATTTTAACGTTAGCCCAGAATTTTAGGCGCCGCCCCCCTAGACCCCTTGCTGGCTCCCCATATGTCTGGCCGGTCCCATACTTTGTTGTGCCGTTCACATTTTTTTTTTGTGGCGACGCCCCTGCATTTTCTGTATCTGCAAATAAAAGAAATGAAACACGGCAAACCTAAGGAACAAATATTGGGAAAGTTTAGCTTACCTGCTTCCATTCATCTATTTCCTCGAAAAGAGCTGCTATCTTCGTCCTTTTTGAGGGCGTTCACTTTTATCACTCTTATGACTACCGGACCTAGGTACAGTCGGTCTCATAATGTCGGTCCCTTGCCACCACGTGGCGCTACGGTCGCGATAGGCACAACAAAGGTGGTTTCCCCACCTTTAGGTTGGTACCCACTGTGGCTGTCTGGCAGGTGCGTGACCTGGGGAATGGGAGGGAGGGAGGGAGGGAGTGCGGGGCGTTGTCGGAATGGAATGCGCCGCGACCCGGGTGGTGGTCAGGGCCGTATGTCTCGAAGGTCAAGAGGTCGCCTGTCCTGAGCTGGCAGAGATCAAATATTGGAGACTGAATAGCAGTGTTCATCACATCAGCCCAAGTAGCTCAGTCGGTATAGCTGTCTACTCCTAGCGTATTCGTAGATTGGTTGTGGGTTCGAACCGCGCCGGCACCAGGCGCTTTTACGTGTATTCCTTTCTTAATCATGCCACGTATCATGTGCAATGCAGAACCCCACAATTACGAATGCAAACGTCCACCTGATGATTCTACACGAAAAGCAGACAAATGCAGTGGGCCTCTCACTGATATGTTCGCATCACGCCGCTCCGTCCTTCACGCTCCACAAACACACCCGCGCGGGTTTATATCCATATAGTTAGCGACGATATCTGCGATGGCAGTATTTAAAACCTTAGGTCTATGAAGCATCGCCAGGTGTGTAGCTGATAGAGCATTTGACTGGCTACTTGTTTAAATTTGACCTTGACCTTGAGATCAGGTACAAATATCGACACTTTATTTTTGGCGCAATGCAAATTTCTCAATCGTCGCAAGCGACACGACGGATAGCCATTTCCGAGACATCTGTGACGACGGTATCGGTCAACTTGAGATACAAATATTCGTCTTAAATTATAGCCCGTGCAGTGTTTTATCAATAGGACACTTAGCGATGCTTCACAGACCTATGGTTTTCTTAAAACTGGTCGTCACAGACATCGTCGCTAACTCTAGGTCTGCGTATATTTCCAACCACGGTCCGCCACACAGCCTTGCCACACATGCGCATTGTTATTCCCCAATCGGCCTGTGTGGGTCAGACCAGGACGGAGCGGTGCAGATTCTGCCAAGTATCGGCCGGCACCGGGCGAGCTGTCAAACTGGTTCGGCCCCGCTTCGGTGCGGGTTTCAGCCAGCTATCGTTTTGCCTACCGTGGGAGACCCAGAGCTAGGGAAGATCATTATGAGACCGACTGTACATGTGTGTCGAAAAGTATCTTCCCCCGGACCGGTCCTCTCGCGGTAGGCAAAACGACAGCTTGGCGGATTTCACCGCTGAAAAGGGTCAAGGGGAGGAACCGGTTTGACGGGCCGCTTGGCACCGTTCGATACTTGGCCGAATCCGCACTTCTCCATTCCGTCCTGCCCCGTGGCCCATATACTGATCGAACGATAACAGTGAGCGTGGCGTTTGTGGCGAGGGTCTGCGACAGCCCGCGCGTAGTGTGTAGATCCAGAGCAGTGGTCATTCATTGGTCAATGCATGGAGCGATAATCTCTATGACTCTATGACTATGGCTGTGGGGAAGTGGAGAGATAGGCTGGCAGAGTTTCTTCCATATCGTTCGGACTGATGATGATCGAGTATTTTTCTTATTTTTTTCTAAAATTTAACTGAGATTCCAAAAAATCGAGGTTTCAAAAAAATATATAAAGTCATCTGTTTTGGGAACTTCATATTTGTAATAAAACGGCTTTAATATCATGTAACGTTCTGTAATTCAGATTCGGTTCATCTCCCTACCAAGGCCATTTATTTTACTACACAGTCGTTTTTGGATCGGAAAAATATGTTACGATTGCGTAGAAATCACGATTTAATCCGCGCCCCGCTGGGGAATTCAGCCAAACGAATCTGCCGCTGGGGGGCAGATTCTGCCCCCTGTCGTAACTCCCAAACCAATATTCGTAGCGAGACGCGCGAGACGGCGATCGAAAGCTCTCAATGAGAAGCTTCTAAAGCATGCTTTACATTTTCTTTAAAAGGTCAAGGTCAAAGGTCGAGGTCAGTTCAAATGTCAAAATCACATGTTTTCGGATTACTGGCTGTAGAGACAAGACTATAAGGATCAGTGCGACCAAACTCAACCAAAATGCTTCCAATGAACAGGGAAATTTACTGATTATGAGTATAACTCATATTAAGCACAGGTCAAGGTCAAGCTGAGGTCACGAAAGGTCACCATAAGCAAGTCATATGAAAATCGTGTGACGCATGTTATAGGGTTGATTTTAGACTTATAATTCAATGGTAACAATGATTTTGACATTGGACCTCAAAGTCAGATCAACATAGGTCAAAAGGTCACATTTTGAAGTTCATCTTTTTAATTAATAAACACTTGTTTCTGATAGTTCTGTCTCAGGATTCCAATGGTGTAAATGTTTTGTGTGTAAGAGTTAAAAATGCAAAAAATCGCAATTAAAAATTACGTCATCTAATTGTATACTCATTGGAGTCATCTATACTGCTTATTGCTTTGATATAGATATAACTATTGCTTTGCAATTTGGTATGCTGGTAGCTAGAAGGCACCTCTATGACATATTTTTCGTTATTTGAAAATATTGGATTTTGTTATGACAATTTCCCCCCCCCAAAAAAAAATGTGTTTTAGATTTTGGGGGGTCAAAAACTCAATATTTTGCAAATATGAGATAGTCATCTTGTAGGAGAATGTAATTTGCCGTCTTTTGGCAGTTTTCGTTTGCAATATGCTAAAAAATAAATTTTTACGTCCGATCAAACATTCGTCAATTTTTTAGAACAAAATGTCTGGACATGACGTCACTAAAACGTCATTTTCTCAAAAAGTTGCCAACCGATTTTGCTGACATTTTATGTGCAGACGTGACATTGATGCATGCTTAGGTAATACAAGTTTGACGTTGATATCGAGCGTGGTTTTGAAGTTATTGCGAAAATCCGCGAGGGGGGCAGATTCTGCCGCCCCCGCCCCAACAGGCCGCGGGTTAACTAAGCGTATTTTACGGATTACGTCATTTTTTGACGGCACCACTGACGCAAAATGGATGTAGAGGTCCAAGGAATCGTGATCAGGGCACAAGAAAACCCTGGAGACTTAATATCATCCCGATCTGAGATGATGGTGTATACTCGACTGGTTGATTTATTACATTTGGGAGAGGAGAAAATTTACAAATAAACATCCAGTTTGTAAGCCGACTCGGACCCCTTGGCGGAGTCGACGGCAATATTTCAGCGACTTCAACTAGTACCCCGGCTGAAATTGTCACTGCAGCCGACACCACAGCCCTGAATGCAACAATATTGGTTTCCTGTCATTTTTTTTTTATAATAGGTAACGATAATTTGACAGCATTTATTATTTATTATCAGATAGTTAATTATTTCTCCCAAAAATCGACTTTTTAGGTATAATATGGAAACGACCGATGAACGATGAATAACGCAGAAATCGATAAATTACATTTAATAACCTAAATGAGCTCGGTCTAGTCATGCAAGTGTCTTGAATATTTGACCTATGGCTTTCAACATAGTGCAGTCAGCTATTCGTACCACTCACGGTAAATGACGTCAAACTGTACTGCTCCATACCTTATTATTTCCATATGCTGTTCCTATTTTTTTCCAGATGGGAGTGTGGATGATTCTACGATGGATTCGGACTACGTCCCGCCCAGGGACGAACTCAACGATGATGAGGCGTCGCTGCACTCGTCTTACGCGACCGACCTCGAGGAAGCGGAGGAACCTGTGCAAGGAGCAGGAGGACATGCTGCACCGGACGTGCCAGACGCGGGACAAGACTACGTCCCTCCTAGAGATGAACTCGACGATGATGAGGCGTCGCTGCACTCGACTTCTGTGGTCGACCTCGAGGAAGCGGAAGAACCTGTGCAAGGAGCAAGAGGACATGCCGCACCTGACGTGACAGACGCAGGACAAGACCACCTCCCGCCTGAAGATCAACTCGACGATGAAGAGGCGTCGCTGGAACTTCTGCAAGGGCTGGGGGACAAGCCGCACCGCTCGTGTCGGACATCGAAGTAAGTGGAGTGAGAGTTCAGTTGTGCAAGGATAAGGGGCAGGTGAGGAAGTGGGACAAACATAACGCTTGCTTGTATTGCATGGTTCCCCAAGAGGGGAAACCCAGTTGTCCAGTTGACCAGAAAACCAGCGGCAAGAGGGGAAAACCAGTCCCTATGCTGCTGCTGACTGAGGATATCGTCTGTTCGCTCGATCTGCTGATCAGCACGCGTGATGCAGTGGGAATATCGACAGACTGTCCGTATATTTTCGAACGCTCCAGCAATGCGGACGCAGCGCCGATGCGAGGGAGCGATGGCATGCGATCTTTCGCAACCAAGGCTGGCGCCAACAACGTGACAGCGACGGCGTATAGAAAGCATATCGTTACGATGATGCAGCTGTTGAACCTGAAACCAAACGAAGGGGACACCGTGGCTATATTCTTGGGCGACGATATAAGGGTTCATAGAGAGTACTACAGGATGCCAGAGAAGACTGGAAGTGGCCAAGGTGGCAAAGCTGCTGCTCGCGATGGAGGAGGGAGTCACCTCATACGCCGGAAAGACGTTGGATGAGATCAACCCCAGTGGCAGTCAATACCTGGACATCGAGGGGGAAGCAGAAGATGTCCCGACCGTATCCACAGAAGGTGCTGACCGCTACGACTTCGGAGTTGGCGAGGCCGGATGTGAGAAGGCAGGACACCGGAATGACTCAGATCGGTGTGGAAGAGAAAGGAGAAACTACAAGAGGAGTGGACGAGAAACTGCAAGAGGAGTGGACGAGAAACTGCAAGAGGAGTGGACGAGAAACGGCAGAGCGAGTTTCGCGTTGTGAAGACGTCAAAGAGGCCGTGGGGAGACGACGAGAAAGAGGCAGTCAGGAGACGTCTGAGAACCTGCATAGACAATGCGATGTCCTCGCAAAGATGAGTGTATCCCTGTGATTCGGGAAGAGCCAGCACTCAACAAACGGTCGTGGCGTGACATTAAGTTATGTGTGTACAACCTCATTCAGAGGAAAAAGCGGGGAATCTGTCAGAAGTAGATAGCCCATGTCTGTGATCGCTAAGTTTGCGATCAGCATCTTGTTGTGTTTGCCCGCGTTAACTACTGAGTGGATTTCAGTCTTTCAATGTGATGATTTGCCTCTCCACGAAGTGATTGCTTAAGTTCAACGAAGTGCATAGAACCTATGCGATTGTATGTACCCTCGTGGTTAGGTGAGACCTAGCACCGAACGAAAGGTCGTGGCGAAAGATTCGGTTGTGAATGTGCAACGCAATTAAAAGGAAAATGTTGGGAATCTCAGAAAAAAATGCACTTGTCTGTGGTCAGCATCTTGTGCTCGCCCGCGTTAACTACTGAACGGATTTCAGTCTTTTCCTGTGATGTGGCGTGTTAATTGTATGTGGCTTGTGCCATGAATCTGCCTCTCGACGAAGCAACTGTTGAAGTTCAAAGTGTGTGGTGTTATAATATTGGTCAGACGGCTATTTGTATGTGGGTATTGTTACTAGAAGGACTTTAAATCTACGCAACCGAAGAGATGTTGAAATGCGTGGGACATAGTTACACGAACTGACGGCTTGCAAGTATACCGATAATGTAGAGTAGATAAATGAAACAAATCCTAAAAATAGTATACACAATTGAACCGTTGAAACCGCGTTTCCTTGTGCAATCCTTCATTGTATTGGCACCTATCGGCTGACTTCGGACGGCGGCGTAACGCTGACTGGCGCTCCGCCGCGGGGCCGGACCCAGGACGGGAGAGCGTCCGGTACACCACTAAACACCTCCCCACAGAAGATAGGAGTCTTAACCCGCGCACTGCAGGGGGTTTGCGCCGAACACAAACTGCAGGGGGTTGATCTCCGCCCCCCCCCCCCCGTGAGATCTCGAAAACTACGCTACGTAGCGACAAGCGAAACACGGCGTTTGATAGCTTGATAAGTTCTATCGAAAGTATTTCAGTATTTTTTTAAGGCAGGTCAAAATTGAGGTCACCAGAGGTCATCAAAGGTCAAATTTCCAGTTTGTTTCTGTTTTAGGACTTCGCTCCAGAAATTCCCATATATCTCGGGAACTATGCTACCTAGAAACAAACGAGAAAAAGCGATCGCCAGCCATTGAAATTTGCATTCGACAACATGTGTCAAATTTGATCTGGGGTCAATATTTGAGACCACGACGAAACACTCAACAGCCATGTTACAGTGTCATATGTGCAGTGTGCGCAATGCAATTCGTTGGGTGGCTATTTGCATATAACTTTTGAACCACTGGATCTATGAAGTGCACATGTACCCAGTTCACTTTCTCCCGTCTAGAGGATTCAGAAAATATGGCGACATGATAGTTTATCTTTATTCGTTCAGGAGTTATATATCGGCCTAATTTGGGCAAAAACTCATTTTCGCCGAATTTGCGCGACCCCTAAATGTTGCCCAATTTCGCTAAAATTGTACCAGGCTGGTCAAATTGAATCAAACAACGGGAAAAACTGCGACCACCCATGATTTTCAAAAAATGGTCTAAACCTGGTTGTGGCGGCCCTTGGCCTTTCTACTGATTAAAATACAAAATTCTAACTAAATATATATTGTGGACCAGTGGCTCATATGGTTCATCAGAAGTCAGAAGTCAAGTTGTGTACGTAATGACCTGGAAACAAAACGATAATAAATCACCAAAAGAAAGCAATAATCAGGTCATTCAGTCATTTCAGTCTATCACAATCATAGCATTTGTAATATCAAATACTTAACCATTATCGTACATTTTTCCCCTCGTGGGATCTATTCGGCGTCTACTGGCTCAAATCGGAAATGCGCATAAAGCGCCCCAGAAATAATGAAGCGTCACAACTAAAGAGTTGCAGCAACTAAATCATAACTTAATCCGGGGCGGTAACATGCCTCCTCTAAATTTAACAAATTTACCCATAACACTTATACACTATGCTTATGCACTATTGCATCAAGATGGCACAGCGCAGTAGCAGCAGGTGGTCGTCAGCGTCTCGACACCACCGTCCGGGCTACGCCTCCTGTTCGCTGGTGCATAATTGGCGGTTGTCAGCGCCTACACACCGCCGTTCAGTGCAGAGCCTCTCCATCGCTGGCGCGCGTCGGCGCCTCGACACCGCCGTCAGGGGCCGCGTCTCACATCACTGGCACGCGTTCCGGACCGTGCCTCCCCATCACTGCCGCACGGTGGCTCGCGTTCGGGGCCGTTCCTCCCCATCATCGACGCACGGCTGGCATGCGTTCCGGGCCGTGCCTCCCCATCACTGCCGCACGGTGGCTCGCGTTCGGGCCCGTGCCTCCCCATCACTGACGCACGGCTGGCATGCGTCTGGGGGCCGCGCCTCCCCATCACTGACGCACGGCTGGCACGCGCTCCGGGCCGTGCCCTCCCATCACTGACGCACGGCCGGCAAGCGTTGTCGTCTGTACACCGTCGTCCGGAGCCGCACCCCGACACCGCCGCCAGGGGCCGCGCCTCACATCGCCGGTGCACGGCCGGCGGTCGTCGGCACCTGGAGGAGCCTGCTGTATCAGCGTTATCAGTTTATGCACAGGCCGCTCCAGCTCCTTTCCGCTCACCCGGATCCTTGCCTTCCTCACCAAGCCGTCCTGGCTCGGGAGGGCCGCCGTGACTCGGCCCAGGGGCCAGCAGTTCCTGGGCGAATCGGGATCGATGAGGAGAACCACGTCGTCCGGCTGCAGGTTGGGCCGCGTCCCCGTCCATCGTCGGCGCTCTTGCAGTGACGGGAGAACCTCCGCCCTCCATCTGGTCCAGAACTGGTTAGTCAAATACTGCACTCTACGCCACCGCTGGCGACAGTAGGTGTCTACAGACTGAAAACTACCGGGGAGCGGCAGCACCTGTTTAGTCTTTTGGGTTAGTATCTGACTAGGGGTCAGTGGTTCTACTACGTCTACATGGGTCATCTCTGGGAAGGGTAAAGGACGACTGTTGATGACAGCCTCAGCCTCCACCATCACTGTTCGCAGGACCTCGTCATCAAGCTGTTCAGCATGACTTGTCAGTACGGCACTGAGCGCTGATCTTGCAGATCGGATCATACGTTCCCATGCGCCACCCATGTGACTGGCACAGGGCACATTCATTTTGAAGTCGACCCAGTCACAGTTGTTTTTCAGCAGCTCTCGCTGGATCTTGTCCGTGTTCATTTCTTTCAGGGCGTCTTCCAGAGCCTTCTTGCCCCCAACAAAGTTCGTGCCTCTGTCACAGCGCAACGTCCTTACGGGGCCTCGTCGACCTACAAACCTCCTGAAGGCATTCAGGAAGGAGTCTGTTGAGAGGGAGTTGGCCGTCTCTATGTGCACCGCCCTGGACGCCATGCAGGTGAACATTACTCCCCATCTTTTCAGCTCGCTCCGCCGTTCTTTGACTTAGAACGGACCGAAGAGGTCCACGGCGCTGTAGGTGAACGGCTCAGCTGGGTTCAGACGGTCCTCCGGCAGGTCTGACATCTTCTGTCCCTGAGGAGTTCCGCGGATCTTCTTGCATGTCACACAGTTCAGAATGTGACGTGACACCGCACCTCTGACGCCAACGACCCAGTACCCTACAGAACGAATCTCAGCGATAGTCATCCCTCGACCAGCGTGGTGAGTTCCCTGGTGGCAGTGGTCAACAATCAAGCGCGTGACGTGGCCTGTCCGAGGGAGTATGACCGGGTGCAGCTGTGCCACCGGCAGGTTTGCTCTCCGGATCCTGCCACCGACACAGATCACCCCATCAGATCTGACGTAGGGGTCCAGTCTGTGCAACTTACTGGTCCTCCTCACGTTCTTCGTCTTCGCTTCGTCTTCATTCTGCTCTTTAACAGTCCTCTTCAACACATTCAGCTCTTCCGGGAACGCTTCTTGCTGCGCAGCCCGTACTATCGTTGTCTCCGCTCTCTGCAACTCTTCCACTGTCAGTGGCCGTCCAACTGAGGGGGACCGTCCCAGGAGCACGTCTCTGTATCTGAGGCATAGCGCGACAGCTCTCTTGGCTCGGTGCCAATCTGAGAAGCGCTCGAGCCTCTCTGTCAGACTGGCGAAGCGAGTAGTTTCGGATGCAGCCGCCTGGAACGCTGCAGCTGACTGGACAACGCGCCTCACCTCCGGATCTCCCTGCTCCACAGATGTGTCCACATCCGGCTCCGGCAGGAGATCAGCGCTGCTCAGGAACGCAGGTCCATTCCACCACAGAACGCTGTCCCTGAGCCCGACTGCAGTCGCACCCCTGGAGGCCAGATCAGCTGGATTCATCTTCGATTCCACGTACCGCCACTGGCATGGCTCTGTGTGCTCCCTGATCTGCTGGACTCTGTTTCCTACAAACACATGAAACCTCCTGGCCTCATTGGAGATGTAACCGATAGCTACTTTGCTGTCTGTCCAGAAAAACTCCATGATGTCGTCAAAGTCAAGTTCCCTCTGAAGGAAGCAGCTCACCTGGACTGAGATCAGCGCTGCAGTAAGCTCAAGTCGAGGCACTGTCACGGGCTTCGAAGGAGTTACCCTTGCCTTGCTCATCACGAGCCCACAGCATACTCTATCCTGCTCATCCACGAGGCGGAGGTAGCTGCACTGACCGTAGCCATGCATGCTGGCGTCTGAGAAGTGATGCAGCTCTGCCCGCTTCAGGACTCCGAAGTCACTTGGTGTGTAACATCTTGGTATGTGGAGTGTTGAGAGGGTCTCCAACTCTGAAAGCCACTCACTCCAGCGCATCAGCACAGCATCAGGGACGGGATCGTCCCAGCCGAGACCATCACGGCACAACTCCTTCAGGATCTGTTTCCCTCTCAGTATGAATGGAGAGATAAAGCCCAGGGGGTCAAAGATAGAGCTCACCGTTGACAGTATACCCCTTCTGGTTGGTGGCTTCTTGCTTGGCTTCACACTGAACTGAAGAACATCCGTCTCCGTGTCCCACTCGACACCAAGTGCTCGCTGGACGGGCAGACTGCCTGCGCCAACATCTAGACTTTGCAGCCCCGAACAGCGGCTCCCAGGTGGCACGGACTTCAACACTTCTACGCTGTTAGACAACAGCTTGTGGAGCTGGAACCCGGCACGTGCACACAGCTTGCGAGTCTTGTCGATCAGGCGGACTGCTGCGTCTTCATCGTCCACAGATGCGAGGCCATCGTCAATATAGAAATTTGTCCTCACAAACTCGGCAGCTTCCCTTCCCTGCTCGTCTTCATAGCTGTCGGCTGCTTTCCTGAGTGCAAACATAGCACATGCCGGGGAGGATCTCGCACCGAACAGGTGCGTCGTCATTCGATACTCCTGCGGCCCCTGCTCCACATCTCCGTTCTCCCACCAAAGGAACCTCAGGTAGTTTCGATCATCAGTGTTCACTCCTACCTGGTTGAACATCCCTTGAATGTCGCAAGTTAGGGCTACTGGCTTTCTTCGGAAGCGACAGAGTATCCCTGCAAGACTGTTCGTCATGTCAGGTCCCTGGAGCAGATGACTGTTCAGAACTTCCCCACCGAACTCGGCACTACAGTCGAACACGACACGTATCTTGTCCGGCTTCTTGGGGTGGTATACACCGTGATGGGGTAGATACCAGACCCTCCCGTTGTCGAGCTGCAGTTCATCAGCTGGGACCTTCTCAGCGTGCCCGTTGGTCACACTGGCCTCCATGAACGTGGTGTAGTCGCGTCGGAATGCGTCGTTCCGCACCAGCTTCGATCGGAGCCCTTTCAGGCGCTGCATGGCCACAACTCTGTTGTTTGGCAGGCTCACATTGTCTCTCTTCAGGGGGAGTGGCATCTCGTAGTGACCGTCTTCTCTTTGATGAATTCCCTCAGTCATCTTCTTCATGAATACTCTGTCCTCAATCGATTGTGGCTTCTCTGTCTCTGTTTCCTTGAAGTCTTGTTCAAACATCTGACAGACTTGCTGTGGGGTCATCTCACGAGCAGTAGTTCTGAAGGCAAAATGACAGAGTCTCTGATCCCCCTTGCCCACATCCACGTACTGGCACGCAGACGTCTCTGCCGTGTCACAGACAGGGCCAACAATGCCCCAGCCCAGGGTACTCCTCACAGCCCATGGGTCGTTGTCACCACCTGTGATGATCTCTCTTGGCTTCACTGCCTTCGGACAGTTGGTGCCGATGAGCAGTCCGATCTCTGCTGCTGGATAATACAATGATACCTCATCAGCAATGGACTCGAGGTGTGGCCACTTCCTTGCGGACTCTCGTCTGGGGATGCAAGACCTGTCTGCTGGGATCATCTCTCGTGAATAGCACTGGGGAAGAGCGACGCTATCACCTCCCTGAACCGGCTCAACCACCAGATCATCAACGACCGAACTGGACACAACAGACTGCCCTGTCACCGTCTTAAGCTCCAACGAGACTGGCTGACCTTGGACCTGCAGAGCTGCACAAGCGGATTCTGTCACGAAACATGCATCAGACTGTGGATCCAGGACTGCATAGATCAGGACCTTGTCATCAGGATGAAGCTTGTGATGGACATACACAGGTAGGATCATGGAATGGATACAGCCTGGACGCTCGTCTCCAACTCCAGACGTCACACGAAGAGACGTGGCCCGAGGCTGATCTGACTCACATCCAGCTTGGTGGCTCCTCCTCTGGGGTTCACTGTTCCGGCCAGTCGATGCCCTTGCAGCGAAGGTGTCATCATGCAGTAAGGTTGGGTGCTTCCTTCCACAGGTCTCACACTCCTTCTTCCGTTGGCACGATCGCCAGATGTGACCACGTTTTAGGCATCCTCTGCAGAGACCATATTTCATGACAGCAGCTTGCCTTTCCTTCAGGTTCATTTTCAGGAACACTTCACACTTGTCAACAGCATGAGCAGCAGCTGAGGGTCCAGAAGTCTCCCGTCCAGAGCACACAACACAGCTGGGACTGGTGGTGGATGGAGTGTTCTTCTTTGCAGATGGCACCGCTGTAGCTTGGAGGGCTCTCACAACTCTTCTGTCTCTGCGCACCTCCTCCTTCTCCTCTCTGTTCATGGGGTCTTGAACAGGACCACAAGCCACCCTGGCCTCCTTCGACAGGAACCTCACAAACTCCCTGAACAGAGGATATCCTGCTACTTCACCCTCACGTGGCTCGTACAGTCTCTGGTCCACATTCCTCCTCCAGCGGTCGACCAGTGGCCTGGGCAGCTTCTTCAGCATGATGCTGTTCTCATGCGGATCGTCCAACACCCGCAGGTGACCAGATGCTCTTGACATGGCAAGACACTGCTCCAGGAAGTCTGCAAACTCCCTCAGTGACTTTCCATCTCCACTCTTGATGGCAGGCCAGCTGCGAATCCTGTTCTTGTAGGCAGATGCTCTCACAAACTCATTGCCGTACCTGTCCATGAGCTTGCCTTTTGCCTGTTGATAGGCATCTTCAGTTCTCAACTGGATGAATCCCAGGATTGCACTCTTGGCTTCCCCAGCAGTGTACCTTCCCAGGTAGTGGAGTCGTTCAATTGATGAGCTTGTCTTGCTTTCTATGTATGTTTCAAATGCCTTGAGCCACAACTCAAACTTAGCAACATCACCATAGAAAACATCTGGTTCCAATGTTGGGAGATGGCTCTGCCTCACTTCTTCCCTCAGCAGGTTCACAAGCCCATGGATGATTTCAGTGCTCTGATCCTTCTGATCTGTCCCTGGCACTTCAGCTTGCACTTCATTGTTTGGCTGTGTCAACATCACTTGAGTTCTTGTGGTTTCAATTTGATTCTCATCATGACTTCTTCTGACACCATCAGTGAGCTCTCTTTCAAACTCATCAATTGCTCTCGTCTTTGCCTCACTGACAGCGAGTTCAGTCATCAGTTCAACCTCTTCTTGCTCACACTGCAGTTCAAACTTCCTTTTGTTCATTTCATGCCTTTTCTTCACCAGTGCAGCCCTTGCTGCCAGTTCTGCCTGTTTCTGCATTTCTCTTAACCTTGCAGAACTAACAGTGGAACTTGCACTGCCAGATTGACTGAATCGAGCTGACAGAGCTGTTCTGGTCGTCATGAACAGGTTGGAGGCACTGTCTTGTGGTCCCACACCATCAGCTTGGTCGTCATGCTTGACAGCAGTCAGGAACTTGATCACTTTTGCTTCAACAGCATCATTATCTTCCAGCTGACTTGAATGCCTGTCTGCATGATAATCAACATCTTCTGGTGTTAACAATGACCTCAACTCCTGATCCGACTGCACCAGATCTTGACAGAGCTTCTTCCAGTTGTCAAACTCAGCTTCAACACATTCACTTCTTTCATTCTGCAACACTGAATCTGACAACTTTTGACCACAGGAACGAACAGAACTCAATGCTCGCTTGTACGCCTTCTGCTTAACACTGAGCTGATACAGCATCCCCTTTTCTGTGGCTTTACGAGTCCTCACACTATCTGACATCTCTTCTGGAATCTTGGAGTCAGCCATCATTGGTGCTCAGACAGGAACATTACAGGAATTATATGGACAGATTGAACTGGAGGCAACAACCTAGAGGAAGCTACAAGAAAATGGATGGATTTCAATGGAATCTACTCGTAATAAAAGTAACGCAGGACATTTGGGTTCAAATATATCAACAATGGTTAGTCAAAATCATGTTAGGTCAGTACATGGTCAGTAACTCAGAATGTGGTCACTCGACACTCCTAACAATGATTTGTGGCTATCAGATCAATACAGATCTCAGTAAAGGAAATGTCATTACTGTGGCGGCCCTTGGCCTTTCTACTGATTAAAATACAAAATTCTAACTAAATATATATTGTGGACCAGTGGCTCATATGGTTCATCAGAAGTCAGAAGTCAAGTTGTGTACGTAATGACCTGGAAACAAAACGATAATAAATCACCAAAAGAAAGCAATAATCAGGTCATTCAGTCATTTCAGTCTATCACAATCATAGCATTTGTAATATCAAATACTTAACCATTATCGTACATTTTTCCCCTCGTGGGATCTATTCGGCGTCTACTGGCTCAAATCGGAAATGCGCATAAAGCGCCCCAGAAATAATGAAGCGTCACAACTAAAGAGTTGCAGCAACTAAATCATAACTTAATCCGGGGCGGTAACACTGGTACCCTAATGCTCATGAACCGAGTGGGTAGCAAATTTAGGGATCGCTACCGGGGGAAGAGGGGACTGTACCCCTCAAGTTTTTATATTATTAACTTTACAACGATGAGCTTTGGATGGAATTAACTTCAGAGCGGCTCCACCCCCCCCCCCCCCCCACCCGAACTTCGGGAACATAGCGTCTGGTGGTGTCCTTGCTAGCAGGGGCGCAGCCAGGGGGCGGCTAAAGACCCCCCGTCGCGGCTCAGAGGGGCCCATCTCGGGTCTGAAAGGGGCCCATCGTAGACTCAGAAAAGGCCCATTTCAGGTTTGATAAAACCAATTTTAGCCTCAGAAAGCGAGCATCTCAGGTCCAGAAAAGGCCCATCTCAGCTCTCAGGCCCGGGAAGGCCCATCTTAAGTCCGGAGAGGGCCCATCTTAGGCTCAGAATGTGCCCATCTAAGATTTTTAAAGAGCCCATCGTGAACTCGGAAAAGGCCCATCTCAGGTTTGGAAAGGGCCCATCTTAGGCTCAGAAAGGGCCCATCTCAGGTCTGGAAAGAGCCCATTTTAGGCTCGGAATGGGCTCGTCTTAGGCTCAGAATGGGCCCATCTTAGGCTCGGAATTGGCCCATCTCAGGTTTTGAAAGGGCCTATCAGGTCTGGAAAAGGCCCATCTTAGGCTCAGAATGGGCCGGTCTCAGGTTTTGAAACCTGAGACCGGCCCAATCGTGAATTCAGAAAGGGCCCATCTCAGGTCTGAAAAGGGCCCATTTTAGGCTTTGCAAGTGAGCAGCCTGCATCTCAGGTCCGGGAAAGGCACATCTCTGCTCTTAGGCCCGGGAAGGGCCCATCTCAGATCCGGAGAGGGGCCCATCATAGGCTCAGAAAGGGCCCACCTCAGATCTGGAAAGGGCCATTTAGGCTCAGAATGGGTCGGTCTCAGGTTTTGAAAGGGCCCATCGTGAATTCAGAAAGGGCCCGTCTCAGGTCTGAAAAGGGCCCATTTTAGGCTTTGAAAGTGTGCAGCCTGCATCTCAGGTCCGGAGAAGGCCCATCTCTGCTCTTAGGCCTGGGAAGGGCCCATCTCAGATCTGGAGAAGGGCCCATCTTAGGCTCAGAAAGGGCCCATCTCAGGTGTCGAAAGGGCCCATCTTAAGCTGTGAATGGGCCCGTCTTAAGCTCAGAATGGGCCCATATCAGGTTTTGAAGGGGCCCATCGTAAACTCAGAAAGGGCCCGTCTCAGGTATGGAGAGGGTCCATTTTAGGCTTTGAAAGTGAGCATCTCAGTTCCGGAAAAGACCTGCATGTCTGCTCTTAGGCCAGGTAAGGGCCCATCTCAGGTTCAGAGAAGGCCCGGCCCGTATAATTTGGCCCTGAAAGAAGAAAAAAGGTCTGGAGAGGATTGGGGAAGGCCCATCTTTGAGCTGGAGAAGGATCGTTTCTGTAAATTCGGCCCAGAAAGGCCCCGTGGCTGGTTAAGGCTCATCTTACCCTTGAACTCAGACATGGCATGATCAATGATGGCTCACATGCAGACCAGAAAGGGCCCATCTTAGATCTGGAAAGGGCCCATTGTATTGCATTGTATAATCACGAACAATCCACACGAATGTGGTGTTTACAGTTCTGAGTCAATACATTATAAAGGGATAAACATGGGATAAGACATGACACATGACATGACACATAGTAAAACATGCGCACATATGTACACATACGTTCACACGGAAATCGAAACAGAATCAGACATTCGCTGACAGGAGTGGGCGCTTCAGCTGTCTTTTAAATTGTCTGACAAGACATCGTTGAATTCGCGTGGCAGCTCGTTCATACCATGAACAGCGTGGTAGGCGAAGCGCCTCTTGCCAGTCTCCGTCCTAACCCGCGGTAGGAATAGGAGCCGGTCCTGTCCAGTGTGTCGCGAGTGGGCAGGCCTGTCACAGTGGGCCACGAATATCTCGGCGAGACACTTCGGCTCAGCGGTGCGGAGCCGGCGAGTCGTAGTCGTAGTCCCATCCAAGTCGTAGAAAGGCTGTCCTGAGTTTGGGAATAGTCCAATTTAGGCCCGGAAAGGGCCCATCTCAGGTCTGGAAAAGGCCAATCAGAGGTCTTGAAAGGACCCATCTTTAGACCAGAAAAGGACCATCATCGGCTCAGATGCCTGATGCCTCAGATTTCAGAAAGCTGCCCGTCTGGCATCTCGGGGGGAGGGGGACAAGGGCCCATTTTACTCAAATTGGAGGGAAAATGCCCCCGGGTCCCGGGTCCCGGGCGTAGTGGGTTACATTAACCATGCGGCGGCATGCGGCGGCATGCATCAGCAGTGTACGGGGGACGGGGCATTGACAAAAATATAAATAAATACAATACAAATGAGTTGAGGCAGAACTGCCTTGGTCAGATGAATCCTGGATCTGCTTTTGTCATCATGATTCGTGATCCCATTGTTTTTCAGATTTGTGTTAGGGGTTTTGGTAATTGGTGGTATATAGTAGTGGCGGAGGCGGGGGAGGGGGCAGGAGGGACAAGTTGCCCCCCAACTCCAGCCGAATTGAGCATTAACCCGCCATTGACAGGGGGGGGGGGGGGGGGGCGTTTAACGCCCGCCCCCTGATAAATTTTCGTAATAGCTCAAAAACCAATAGCGCTATCAACGTCAAACTTCGGGTATCTTCTTCTAAATCACGTTTACGTTTTCTGTGAAAAATAAAGCAATTTCGTCGAACAAATTTAGAGTTATGTCGAATTTAGTGACGTCACTACACACGAGTTGTACACCAAAATCAGCTCAAATGTAACGACCGTACAAATGCCATATTTTGAGCAAAATGCAATCCAAAAACGGCAGAAGATAGAAAATGACAAGAAGATAGAAAATGACAAGAACATAGCTATCTCGGATACAAAAGTTTTTTGACCCCCAAAAAAATCACCAAAAAGGGGGGAATTCTTACAAAATCAAATTTGTCAAAGCTATTAAAAAAGCTGGAATACATATGGGAGACTATCATACCAAATTTCATAATGATATCACCATTGTTGACTGACTTATGGCATCTAAAGTATGAGTAGTTCATGACGTCACTTTGAACAATTGCGTTGTTTGGCTTTTATTGACCAGATACATAAAACTAAATGGCACCACTTTGTTTCTGAGACAAAACTGGTCTAGAAACATGCCTGTTTTATTTAGATTGATCAATTTCAAAGTTTGACCTTCAGTGACCTGAACTTGACCTGAACTTGATATTAACTTCAGGTAAATGAAGTCAAGTGGTAAAATGACTATCACAATCGAATTATACGTGGAAAATATCTCATAAAACATGTGTTGCATGACTTTCGTAGATATTTTAAGCATAGTGACCTTTTGTGACCTGACCTTGACCTTGGCCAATAATCTCACTTTTGCTCATGCGGGATGTGTATCATACCTTTGGCAGGACTTTGGGTGATCGTGGTCGTAATCGAAGGCTTCGGATTGAAAGTATGACCCATAAACTCATACGTCGATTTTGACATTTGACCTGACCGTGACCTGACATTTTACCCCACTTTGACATTTTTGAGTTTGCTTTAGTTTCTTCTCATTGAGAGATTTCGATTTCCGCATTGCGCGTCTCGCTGCGATCATTGGTTCGGAAGATAACCAGTGGGGGGGGGGGGCGCTTAATTCCCCCCCCCCCAGTCAATGGCGTTCTGCTGAGACCCCAGTCAATGCCGGGTTAACCCTTTGGTGTTGCATGAAAAGAATATACTTCCAAAAATCAACTTTGCTCCCCCTAACTATGAAGAGCTTTCGCCGCCCCTGATGTTTTTTTTAATAATAAATTTAGTCCAAATTTTTGTATGGATGGATTAAAGAGGTCAGGACCCGCGCTAAGCAGAGCTTGTTGTGCAGGTCCTGACCTCACCACCCGATCGCGCAATTCCTGTTGGCCGGCAGAATTTAGAGACGAAAGTTTTACGTGCCCGACATACCTGGACACGGTCCGCCCCGCTTACTGACGTCACCTGACCTTGAGTGCGACCGCTGCCACCGGCTGCAGGCCATCCCAGTCAGGAGCAAATAGCGAGCGCCGAAGCGACTCGAACCCGGGCTGCCACTACCGGGATAGGTCAGAAGTCCAGCGCTCTCCCACTGAGCTACAGGGGTACTTGGTTTTGTCCCTAGTAATTTGATTTGGTCTGTGGGCAGAGGGATGTTGTCACTCCCGCTGTCCCTTCCCTTGCTAGACCCCACGGCATCACTAGCGGATCCAGGGGGGGGGGGGGGGGGGGCAAAGCGGCAATGCTTCGCCACTGCCCACAGACCAAATCAAATTACTAGGGACAAAGCCAAGTACACATGTACTTTAACATGGGACCATATTAGGGATGGATGAAAATGACAAATTTTGAATTACAATGAAAAATAAAATAACAAACCGTGAAAATAAATACAAATTTAATATAGTTCCATTTTTTAACGAAAATTACAAACAAATGCATTTTTTTTTTGGGGGGGGGGCATCAGCCAATGCTAAGGGGCCGGTAATAACTTCGGTTAGCCCCCCCCCCCCCCCCGTCGCAAAATCCTGGCTGCGCCCCTGCTTCCTAGCAAACCACATAACGGGAGCCGAACTCTCCCGAAAGGAAACGCGCCAACCGGCAATTGCCGAGAATTGCGCGCGAACCGACGGCGGCAGCTGCAGTAAACCGCGAGAATCAGTAGTGGCGGCGATTCATGTCACACTGAACAGTGATCATCCGCATTTTCCTTGCATAACCCGCGTCAAACGACCGATATAGCTTAGCCAAGGAGCCGTCTCTGCGGCGAGTGGAGCCAGGGCCACTATCGTCGGTCCTCTCCTGGCTGTGTTTATCCGATGAACGGCTCGGTCCTTGTATAGCTGTGTTTATCATACCAGGTCCTCGCATGGTCGTGTTTATCCGTCGAACGGTACCGGTCCTCTCTTGTGCGTGTTTATCCTTTGTGTGACGTCACGAATACATATGACGTCATAACTGCCCGGTCTTCGCTAGGCAGCAACTGACGGATCCACCTTCTGTTCGAGTTAGAGCTTTGTGTCATCAGCCACCGGTATCTACGAAGCATGAATAACCAAATAAGAAATCCGTTCCCCTACTAAATAAGACTCCCGTTCCCCTACGTTGAGTTTAGAGCGTGTGTGAAAAGGTCCTCGGTACGGAGGATTTTGAACCGGTCCTCTCTTCGCACCCTTTACACGTGTGTGTGTGTGTGTGTGTGTGTGTGTGTGTGTGTGTGTGTGTGTGTGTGTGTGTGTGTCTGTGTCTGTCTGTGTCTGTGTCTGTGTCTGTGTCTGTGTCTGTGTCTGTGTCGGTGTCGGTGTCGGTGTCGGTGTCGGTGTCGGTGTCGGTGTCGGTGTCGGTGTCGGTGTCGGTGTCGGTGTCGGTGTCGGTGTCGGTGTCGGTGTCGGTGTCGGTGTCGGTGTCGGTGTCGGTGTCGGTGTCGGTGTCGGTGTCGGTGTCGGTGTCGGTGTCGGTGTCGGTGTCGGTGTCGGTGTCGGTGTCGGTGTCGGTGTCGGTGTCGGTGTCGGTGTCGGTGTCGGTGTCGGTGTCGGTGTCGGTGTCGGTGTCGGTGTCGGTGTCGGTGTCGGTGTCGGTGTCGGTGTCGGTGTCGGTGTCGGTGTCGGTGTCGGTGTCGGTGTCGGTGCCGGTGCCGGTGCCGGTGTCGGTGTCGGTGTCGGTGTCGGTGTCGGTGTCGGTGTCGGTGTCGGTGTCGGTGTCGGTGTCGGTGTCGGTGTCGGTGTCGGTGTCGGTGTCGGTGTCGGTGTCGGTGTCGGTGTCGGTGTCTGTGTCTGTGTCTGTGTGTGTGTGTGTGTGTGTGTGTGTGTGTGTGTGTGTGAAGTGTCACGAGCGGATTCATGAGCACGTGCGCACTGGCACGAACTCAGGGGAGTGTAGACTCATCCCGTATGACGTCTTTAAATGCGGGTACTTTCTGATATGGCCATCATATGCAACGGATCTGTCATGGAACGAGCGCTAGGTCTTGCCTTCTATCCGCCGCTGTAGGTCAGTCGGGAGAGCGCTGGGCTCTGACCTCACCCGGTAGTGGCAGCCCGGGTTCGAGTCGCTTCGGCTCACTTAGTAGTGGCAGCCCGGGTTCGCCCCCAAACGGACACTATTTGCCCCCGACTGGGATGACCTGCGGCCGGTGGCAGCGGTTGCGTTCAAGGTCAGGTGACGTCAGAGGGCGGGGCGGACCGTATCCAGGTATGTCGGGCACGTACAACTTTTACCTCCAAATTATGCCGGACACCAGGGATTGCGCGATCGGGTGGTAGGGTCAGGGCCTGCGCAACAAGCTATGCTTAGCGCGGGTCCTCACCTCGGAAATCCATCCATTCAAAACATTCGGACTACATTTATAAAAGAAGAAAGAAAGCGGTGTGTTGCGGCTGTGAGCTGGCCACTCCGGCTGCAGAGCGCCGCCGAGATACCAATCATTTGCTGCATCGTGTAAGAACGCCCTCAGTGTAGCTGCAAATTGCAATGTCAGTTTATCCCCCAAAGCGAAGCCCATGGAGCTGTGGTATACGTTAAGAACGGGATGCGTGTCAAATATACAAATAATATATGTCTAATGTTTATATTAGCCGTTTTCACGAAGGATTATTGCGCTGAAAGATTCGGAGAAAAGTTTCTGAAAAGTTGTAACAAGTTTTGGTACAGAAGTCTTAGTTCGACGATCTATTCCTTAACTACACAACTTTTACATGCAATTTTTGGCTTCAAATGTCCCTCAAAATTTTGTAATGTGTTGGTAAGAATATAATATGTTGACAACATTGCGGTTTGGCAGTGGCGGATCCAGAACGGGTGGTTGGGGTGGGGGGTGGGGGGGGGGCAAAATTCCAAAAAGTTTCACACAATTCTGAAAACTCATCGGATTTCGCTTGAGTATGCCTTCGCTTGAGCTTGAGTATAGCTGATTTAAAGCTAACTTTCCCTAGCAAAAGTTGCTTAGAATGCCTTCTATATCAGGAAATGTGTCAATTTTGCGCCGATTTCAGGCGTTTTTTTTTGGGGGGGAGGGGGCAATTGTCCATTTTGCCCAACCGTAGATCTGCCACTGCGGTTTGGTAATAATTAGCCAGATACGTATTGATGGTCAGTTGTGATGCCAGATCTCCACCGACTGAAATTTGTCAAAACTTCAAAATGCTTCATAACATTCTGTGACGTGTGACGTAATTGGGCGCAATGGACTTGCCCAATCCGGCGGCCGGCCTGTGCGGCTTGGCTTTGTCTATGTGGGTGCGGCACACGGGTCGGAAGCGGTGGCGAACCTATGCTGGCACATCACTCGCAAGCGCAGACAGACCTGTGATCTATGACGCTGCCAGATTTAGTAACTAGTATGACGGTATGCTAAACTGAACGAATGGACTCTAGACGCATATATGTTCTTTAAAAACGGCCAATGTTGTATCATAAACTTGTTATGAGTTCAACACCTACCTGTTTCCATAACTATTGAATAGTGATAATATCGCCTAAATCAGTAATGTATTTTTTGGAATGTATAATATACTAAGACTCCTATACCAAATCTTCTCAGAAACTTTTCAGAAACTTTTCAGAAACTTTTCAGAAACTTCTCAGAAAATTGTCAAAAACTTTTCAGAAACTGTTCAGAAACTTTTCAGCGCAATAATCTTTCGTGAAAACGGCTATTGTCAACATATGCCGACTCAGCTAGGTATATAAATACTATTAGGATGAATGCTGTTTTTTCTAAACAAAAAATGCGGACCGTCGATTACACTTCATTTTAAAGAAATTTAACACGACATGTCATACATCTTGTCTTGATTCAGTCCTGATTCATACGTCAAAAATCAGCAAAGAATCCACAAGTTTTACAGGCCATTACACCAATATGTCGTACTACGGCATTGGTAACGAATCGATGGTAATAATGGGTTCGATCACGGCACCTGGTAAGAGATTGGGCCCTGATTCGTGGATGATCCGTGGTGATGAGATTGGGCCCTGCTCACCTGCCCGTGGATGACGGTGTAGTTCGACAAATGACAGTGAAGGTCGTCCGTGGCGACGGAGGTTGGGGTGGGGTGGGGGGGGGGGGGGGGCAGCTGAGGACACGTCGAACAGCTCGGCACGCAGGTTGGACCCGCAGATATGCAGACCCCACCGGCGAGCACGCTCCTCCGACCATCGCGGGCAGGACGGTTCATACTGATGAAGCCATAGCCGGCCGAAAGATCAGGAATCGGCTGTCCAGGTCCGACTGCAACCACTTATCGGTGACGCACTTGACGTCGATGTCATCATCTCTCAGTGATATGATGTCATCCAGTAACGACATCGGCAGTAGTACGTTGAGGTGTGCCTGTCGCAGCGCCCCACCAGCCGAGTTCCTTCCTCTCCCTCAGCGCCATACAGGCGGTCATGGGTCGTGAAGCGGAGTTTGTTTGGCGGGAAATGGGGCTACGTGGTATGGCCAGGACAGCGCTGATTGCTCGTGCTTTGTGCTCCTTTTACAAACAAAATGTCAAATTTCGACGGAGGTCCGAGCCAGCTTCAAACCGACGGGGGATACCCGCCCCCTAAGATCTAAAAACCACGCAACGTAGCGACAAGCGAAAAAGCGTTAGATAGCTCGAAACAAACTCTATCGAAAGCGTGCGGGTCATGTTTAGGTCAGGTCAATATTGAGATCCCCAGAGGTCACTAAAGGCAAAATTTCGGCGATATATGGATGTCCTTGACGAAACCGTCTATATCTCGAGAACTAAGAGATAGCGACACGCACAAAGAAGCATTCGAAAGATAATTGATTTATCTGTCACTGGGATTTCATCAGATTTGATCACAGATCAATAGTTAGATCAGTGGAGGTCGTTGAACTTGAAACACTCTAAGAATTGCCAAATTGTTTTTAGGGAATAACTTTAAACAGGGTCAGCAGTCTGAGTTTCACTGTGTCCACTGGGTCAGCAGTCTGAGTTTCACTGTGTCCACTGGGTCAGCATGTCTGAGTTTCACTGTGTCCGCTGGGTCAGCATGTCTGAGTTTCACTGTGTCCACTGGGTCAGCATGTCTGAGTTTCACTGTGTCCGCTGGGTCAGCATGTCTGAGTTTCATTGTGTCCACTGGGTCAGCATGTCTGAGTTTCACTGTGTCCGCTGGGTCAGCATGTCTGACTTTCACTGTGTCCGCTGGGTCAACAGTCTGAGTTTCACTGTGTCCACTGGGTCAGCATGTCTGAGTTTCATTGTGTCCGCTGGGTCAGCATGTCTGAGTTTCACTGTGTCCACTGGGTCAGCATGTCTGAGTTCCACTGTGTCCGATTTGTCAGCAGACGGGCCTGTCTCGTCGGGTATTCATGAGCGGTTTTTACGGCTGTTGCCAGCGAGGCGCAGCTTCGTCGATCAGTCAGATGCTCTATAAAAACGACCCAGCAGAATACCCGAATTCAATTATCGATAATTATAGTCGTCGTCGATTGGAGGGCCCCAGCCGCGAATCTCCCACCACGACAGCTACTCACTATTAATCCCGTTGTATGATGAGCTATCTCTAAATGGTCACGGATTGAGATTTTATATTGATTGTGTTTTTGTCTCTTGGCAAGGGTGAAATTTTGTATGGGGCAATGGCCTCAGCTGTGCCCGGTGGATATAGGCGCCTACAGGTGGATCACGCACATCACACACTCACCGGTCACTCCGCCGCGGCACTCTATAATGCCACACTCACAAAAAATCAACACCCGCGCAGGGTTTCAACACACCTAGCCCGTGTGATGCCCACACAACCTAAAATACGTCGCCTGTAAGGTGTTTTGTTTAGCACTCAGAGAGGTGTACCGGAACAACCGTAATCGCTGCTGCATGGGGTGTATAGGTTTAACGGAACACCCTTGATAACCGCTGCATGGGGTGTCGAGGTGTCGCAATACTCATGCGGGGGGTATCGATTGACGCCTCAACCGGGCGTATTGCGGGAGTTCGTTTACCACTGGGAGAGGCGTAATGTCACCGCTGCATGGGGTGTCGAGGTGTCACAATACTCATGCGGGGGGTGTCGATTGACGCCTCAGCCGGGCGTATCGCGGGAGTTCGTTTACCACTGGGAGAGGTGTAACGGTCGCCGCTGCTTGGGGTGTCGACACAGACGCATAGCGGCCGCCGCCGGGCGCCGACTCAGAGATGTGTCGCAACTCGCAAGACTCATGCCAATCTGAGCACTCTCACCTGATTCTGACCACTCGCGCCCATAGAGATCTTATATACATAGAGAGGCCCTACACTTGAACTCGCGGCGTTTCATTGGAGGAATTCAAGCAAGAAATATGCGTCTAAATATTGTGCGGCATTGTCAGCGACCTCTTTCACAAAGACGACTTGTCTATGTTTTGTATTTATTTTCTGAGAGATTGGCCATTGTTTTTCTAAGAGAGGTCCTCAAAGAAACAATGGACACGATGTCACATTTTTATTTTGGTTGTAGACAATCATTTGGCGTTGATTTGGCGCATTGCCTGTTAGCAATACCCAAGTTTGCCGTGGATATTAACAAACATAAAACAGAGTACGTGTTTTGTTTATAAGATGTTAGGCTTTTATGTATATGAGCAATACCAGGCGGGATAAATGATACATTTTATATGACATGAAGCTGACTCATACGTTGTGGATGCTTTCTCAATTATTTTCCCATCTGACTTTTCTAGCCAAGAGAGGCTGGGGTTTGGTCATGGCACCAACGTCTGAGCGATACAGTTATTACTTAGATAAATTATGATCTTGCTAAACAGTACATTACGTCCACGGGCGTTGCATGCAAAAATGGAGTTTGAGAAATGCGACCGACTCCCGCTAGTTGAAAATGTGGATCTCCGACAAATCCTAACCAAACAAAAAGGGTCCTGAAAATGTTTCCCCCTCAACCAAAAAATCATAGTGACGCCTATGCCCGTCCTCCCCGGTGGCGAAGCCCACGGAGCTGTGCTACGTCAGAAAAATACCAAAAGCTTTGCGGTACAGCATCCATCAGGCCCGCCTAAAGTGACATCTGCCGGCTGGAATATAAAATACTAGGTTGTGCTGCAAGTATGGACCCGGACAAAACTAAACAAAGTAGACCATTTATCAAACACCATCTTTGCATGTGTATGTGATTATGAAAGGCATGCATGTATGATGTAAATTGGGAGGAAAATAAACTTAACTTCCACTCTCTCAGCTCCGGAGAGCGTTGTAATTTGTAAGCTTATAGGCATCCCTACCAATGGAAGACATGAACCAAATTTATCACGAGCACCAAATCTTCCCAAAAAAGGAGCTTTAAAACCTCCAATGAAACGCCGCGAAACTAAGTGTTTAACATGGGAAGGGCATCTCTATGTATATAAGATCTCTATGCTCGCGACAACCTTCCCAATCCGAGCAACTAATAATAGCTACATGTCCGTGCAAAACCAATGTATTAACAAAAAAACGTGAATTATTATAAACAGATCAATGTATCAGCATCAACATCACAAATCATCATCAGCAAACATACTCATACATACATAATCATAGTTACTAAGGATCAACAGTCAGCTACATTTATTCATATGTTTTTAGAAGCTTTATTTCTCCGGTCGGTGCAGCTCCAACCGCGGATACGCCATACTTTGTTGTGACGGGAGGGCATGAAACATGCCCTCCCGTCACAAATGCCATCATACCTAATGTTTCTCGATCACAAATTCACAACTAACTACATTTCTAAGATCAAAAGAACGCACGAATTGCACACTCCCAACTCATAATTAGGTACTTATAACTCCGAACACGACGCACGATTGACAGCCTTTCGCAACTCAGCGGTAACTGACAACGGTCGACGCACGCACTCGCACAAACCGTCGCGGCCAAGGTCACTGCTCTACTGCCGATGCCGGCTGGCCGCCGCCGGCCGGCATGCGTTTGAAAAGTGTGCGCGCGCAGCTAGCGGCCGCCTGCTCAGACCGCCACACATCAGCGAGGTGTAAATGGGAGGCGTCGATGAATACCTGAGCTGGCGGTGAGCGACACATGACGGAGGTGCATTGAACATCAACTCAGCGGGCAGGTGTCCGTGAAAACCTGAACTGTGGGTATTGAACATGCGATATCACCGCTGCATGGGGTGTCGAGGTGTCGCAATACTCATGCGGGGGGTGGCGATTGACGCCTCAGCCGGGCGTATTGCGTGAGTTCGTTTACCACTGGGAGAGGCGTAATGGTCGCCGCTGCTTGGGGTGTATAGACGCGTCGCAAGACAGCCCGGCTTTCTTAAAGCATTCTACAGACATGTTTTCACATGTATTTAACAAAAACGACAACAACGAAAAGCTAATCAACATCGCACAGCAGTTTCGAAAAATAAAGCAACGTATAACAGTCTGAGAACAACACTCA
Source organism: Chirona hameri (assembly GCA_036785665.1). Classification (NCBI taxonomy): domain Eukaryota; kingdom Metazoa; phylum Arthropoda; class Thecostraca; order Balanomorpha; family Balanidae; genus Chirona; species Chirona hameri. Next base: position 62,161 of record JAXIVJ010001890.1, on the reverse strand, counting down.
CAAAAAATCAACACCTGCGCAGGGTGTCAACACCCCTAGCCCGTGTGATGCCCTCACAACCTAAAATACGTCGCCTGGAAGGTGTTTTGTTTAGCACTCAGGGAGGTGTACCGGAACAACCGTGATCGCCGCTGCATGGGGTGTATGGGTTAAACGGAACACCATTGATAACTGCTGCATGGGGTGTCGAGGTGTCGCAATAGTCATGCGTGGGGTGTCGATTGACGCCTCAGTCGGGCGTATTTCAGGAGTTCGTTCACCACTGGGAGAGGTGTAACGGTCGCCGCTGCTTGGGGTGTCGTGACGTAGACGCATGGCGGGCGGCGGCCGCCGCCGGGCGCCGGCTCAGAGACGTGTCGCAACTCGCAAGACTCGTGCCAATCTGAGCACTCTGACCTGACTCTAACCACTCGCGCCAACCTTTCCAATCTGAGCAACTACAAATTAGTACATTTCCGTGCAAAACCATTGTATTAACAAAACCGTTAATTATTGTAAACAGATCCATATATCAACATCAACATCACAAATCAGCATCATCAAGCATACTCATAAATCATCATAGTTACTATGGATCAACAGTCAGCTACGTATATTCATATGTTTATAGAAGCTTGGTCGGGGCAGCTCCGACCGGATAAGCAACACAATTGGTTGTGACGGGAGGGCACGAAACATATAGTTGCTATCATACCTAATGTTTATCGATCACAAATTCACAACTAACTACACTTCTAAGATCAAAAGAACGCAAGAAAGAACGCACTCACAACTCACAAGTAGGTACTTATAACTCCGATCACGACCGCACGATTGACAGCCTTTCGCAACTCAACGGCAACTTGAACACTGACAACGGTCGACGCACGCACCCTGAAAAACCTGCCGCGGCTAAGGCCGCAGCCCAACTGCGCGGGCGCGACAGCGCGGCTGGCCGGCGGTGATGTGCGCGCGCAGCCAACGCCGCGCCGCCGTCTTCGTGCGTCTACGTCACGACACCTCAAGCAGCGGCGACCGTCACACCTCTCCCAGTGGTGAACGAACTCCTGCAATACGCCCGGCTGAGGCGTCAATCGACATCCCCCGCATGATTATTGCGAAACTTCGACACCCAATGCAGCGGTGACAAACACACAATGCGATGGTGGTCGGCACTGACACACCACGCAGGTGTCTGACATGGGTGTAAATAGCGAAACATCAACAATGACACCCCATGCATGAGTACATTTCCAAATTAACCTCTGTGGCAGGAGTTGACACCCGGGTCGTGTGTAGCGATTTTGTGAGTGAAGACATGTCTAAGTTGCGTTCAATCCTATACACTCACAACAAAATCAACACCCGCGCCGGGTGTTGACACCCCTAGCCCGTGTGATGCCCACATAACCTAAAATACGTCGCCTGGAAGGTGTTTTGTTTAGCACTCAGGGAGGTGTACCGGAACAACCGTGATCGCCGCTGCATGGGGTGCATAGGTTTAACGGAACACCCTTGATAGCCGCTGCATGGGGTGTCGAGGTGTCGCAAAACTCATGCGGGGGGTGTCGATTGACGCCTCAGACGGGCGTATTGCGGGAGTTCGTTTACCGCTGGGAGAGACGTAACGTCACCGCTGCATGGGGTGTCGAGGTGTCGCAATAATCATGCGGGGGTATCGATTGACGCCTCATCCGGGTATATTGCGAGAGTTCGTTTACCACTGGGAGAGGCGTAACGTCACCGCTGCATGGGGTTTCGAGGTGTCACAATACTCATGCGGGGCGGGGGGGGGGGTGTCGATTGACGCCAGCCGGGCGTATTGGGGGAGTTCGTTAACCACTGGGAGAGGCGTAATGGTTGCCGCTGCTTGGGGTCGCAAGACTTGAGACAAGAGTGTAGAGACGTCGCAAGACAAGGCTTTCTTAAAGCATTCTACAGGCATGGTTTCACATGTATTTAACAAAAACGACAATAACGAAACGCTAATCAACATCGCACAGCAGTGTCGAAAAATAAAGCAACGTATAACAGTCTGAGAACAAGACATGTCTAAGTTGCGTTTCAATCCTAGCAAACGGTCATGGTGTTGTCCCCCTCATTGTCCCCCTTCATATTAAGTTGCCCACGCTCTTCCACGACTCAGGTAATAACGATGTACGATAATGAACGATGGAAATAGTACCTGGTTAACACTCAACATCCTTCCTCTCACGCTCTTCCACCCAACTACTCAGCTAATAAAGATGCAACAGCCCGAGAACGACTAAGCTAATAACAATGTACGATAATGAACGATGAAAATAGTAACTGGTTAACACTCAACAGCATTATTAATTAGCTGAGTCGCTCTTCCACCCAACGACTCAGCTAATTACGAGCGAGCGCGAAGCGCTCGCTCGTCCTTCCGTGGTATATGGGCAAAATCTGAATATGAGCGGCCCGGCCCGAGCCGGCCCGTGGCGACGCTTTTGAGAAACTCTCTGCAACCACACGTCCAATGGACAAGCGGGTTTCTTTGCTGAGTAAATTGTCCAACATAACCTGACAACAACATCCAACATAACCTGTTTGAGACCAGTGCCGACTCTTGCGGGTGACTACCACTGCGCGTGCCGCGTGCCGCGTGATGGGTGTTATCGTTATTAAAAAAAAAACCGGAACGGCTGGGCAGATTGTGTTCAAATTTGGTGTGTGGTTAGAGACCTCTCATCCGTCACTTTCCCACAAGTCAGGGTGGGGTGCCTCTGCACGTGCACACGTGCACACCCGTATTATATATCTCAAGAACGGCTGAGCTGATTGTACTCTAATTTGGTGTGTGGTTGGGACCCCTCCGCTGCCGCCTTCCCACAAGTCATGAGCGGGGTGCTTCTGCACGTGCGCACGTGCACACCCCTAATCTGTATCTCAGGAACGGCTGAGCCGATTGTGTTTAAATTTGGTATGTGGTTAGGGACCCTTCCACCGCCGCCTTCCCACAAGTCATGTGTGGGGTGCGTCTGCACGTGCGAACGTGCACACTCCTATTCTATATCTCAGGAACGTCTGAGCTGATTGTGTTCAAATTTGGTCTGTGGCTAGGACCTCTTAGCCGTCTTTTTTCCACAAGTCAGGGGTGGGGTGCCTCTGCACGTGCGCACGTGCGCACGTGCGCACTTTTGTTGTGTATCTCAGAAACTACTTGCCAGATCGAGTTGAAATTCACCATACGTTTCGTTTGCGCTTGTTCGTTCATCGCCAACTACCGCGCCTTACTGGTAACGATGTAACAGCCGGTCACTTTATCGACGATGTAACAACCTAACTACTCAGCTAATAACGATATACGATAACGATATACGATAACGATATACGATAACGATATACGATAACGATATACGATAACGATATACGATAACGATATACGATAACGATATACGATAACGATATACGATAACGATATACGATAACGATATACGATAACGATATACGATAACGATATACGATAACGATATACGATAACGATATACGATAACGATATACGATAACGATATACGATAACGATATACGATAACGATATACGATAACGATATACGATAACGATATACGATAACGATATACGATAACGATATACGATAACGATATACGATAACGATATACGATAACGATATACGATAACGATATACGATAACGATATACGATAACGATATACGATAACGATATACGATAACGATATACGATAACGATATACGATATACGATAACGATATACGATAACGATATACGATAACGATATACGATAACGATATACGATAACGATATACGATAACGATATACGATAACGATATACGATAACGATATACGATAACGATATACGATTACGATAACGATATACGATAACGATATACGATAACGATATACGATAACGATATACGATAACGATATACGATAACGATATACGATAACGATATACGATAACGATATACGATAACGATATACGATAACGATATACGATAACGATATACGATAACGATATACGATAACGATATACGATAACGATATACGATAACGATATACGATAACGATATACGATAACGATATACGATAACGATATACGATAACGATATACGATAACGATATACGATAACGATATACGATAACGATATACGATAACGATATACGATAACGATATACGATAACGATATACGATAACGATATACGATAACGATATACGATAACGATATACGATAACGATATACGATAACGATATACGATAACGATATACGATAACGATATACGATAACGATATACGATAACGATATACGATAACGATATACGATAACGATATACGATAACGATATACGATAACGATATACGATAACGATATACGATAACGATATACGATAACGATATACGATAACGATATACGATAACGATATACGATAACGATATACGATAACGATATACGATAACGATATACGATAACGATATACGATAACGATATACGATAACGATATACGATAACGATATACGATAACGATATACGATAACGATATACGATAACGATATACGATAACGATATACGATAACGATATACGATAACGATATACGATAACGATATACGATAACGATATACGATAACGATATACGATAACGATATACGATAACGATATACGATAACGATATACGATAACGATATACGATAACGATATACGATAACGATATACGATAACGATATACGATAACGATATACGATAACGATATACGATAACGATATACGATAACGATATACGATAACGATATACGATAACGATATACGATAACGATATACGATAACGATATACGATAACGATATACGATAACGATATACGATAACGATATACGATAACGATATACGATAACGATATACGATAACGATATACGATAACGATATACGATAACGATATACGATAACGATATACGATAACGATATACGATAACGATATACGATAACGATATACGATAACGATATACGATAACGATATACGATAACGATATACGATAACGATATACGATAACGATATACGATAACGATATACGATAACGATATACGATAACGATATACGATAACGATATACGATAACGATATACGATAACGATATACGATAACGATATACGATAACGATATACGATAACGATATACGATAACGATATACGATAACGATATACGATAACGATATACGATAACGATATACGATAACGATATACGATAACGATATACGATAACGATATACGATAACGATATACGATAACGATATACGATAACGATATACGATAACGATATACGATAACGATATACGATAACGATATACGATAACGATATACGATAACGATATACGATAACGATATACGATAACGATATACGATAACGATATACGATAACGATATACGATAACGATATACGATAACGATATACGATAACGATATACGATAACGATATACGATAACGATATACGATAACGATATACGATAACGATATACGATAACGATATACGATAACGATATACGATAACGATATACGATAACGATATACGATAACGATATACGATAACGATATACGATAACGATATACGATAACGATATACGATAACGATATACGATAACGATATACGATAACGATATACGATAACGATATACGATAACGATATACGATAACGATATACGATAACGATATACGATAACGATATACGATAACGATATACGATAACGATATACGATAACGATATACGATAACGATATACGATAACGATATACGATAACGATATACGATAACGATATACGATAACGATATACGATAACGATATACGATAACGATATACGATAACGATATACGATAACGATATACGATAACGATATACGATAACGATATACGATAACGATATACGATAACGATATACGATAACGATATACGATAACGATATACGATAACGATATACGATAACGATATACGATAACGATATACGATAACGATATACGATAACGATATACGATAACGATATACGATAACGATATACGATAACGATATACGATAACGATATACGATAACGATATACGATAACGATATACGATAACGATATACGATAACGATATACGATAACGATATACGATAACGATATACGATAACGATATACGATAACGATATACGATAACGATATACGATAACGATATACGATAACGATATACGATAACGATATACGATAACGATATACGATAACGATATACGATAACGATATACGATAACGATATACGATAACGATATACGATAACGATATACGATAACGATATACGATAACGATATACGATAACGATATACGATAACGATATACGATAACGATATACGATAACGATATACGATAACGATATACGATAACGATATACGATAACGATATACGATAACGATATACGATAACGATATACGATAACGATATACGATAACGATATACGATAACGATATACGATAACGATATACGATAACGATATACGATAACGATATACGATAACGATATACGATAACGATATACGATAACGATATACGATAACGATATACGATAACGATATACGATAACGATATACGATAACGATATACGATAACGATATACGATAACGATATACGATAACGATATACGATAACGATATACGATAACGATATACGATAACGATATACGATAACGATATACGATAACGATATACGATAACGATATACGATAACGATATACGATAACGATATACGATAACGATATACGATAACGATATACGATAACGATATACGATAACGATATACGATAACGATATACGATAACGATATACGATAACGATATACGATAACGATATACGATAACGATATACGATAACGATATACGATAACGATATACGATAACGATATACGATAACGATATACGATAACGATATACGATAACGATATACGATAACGATATACGATAACGATATACGATAACGATATACGATAACGATATACGATAACGATATACGATAACGATATACGATAACGATATACGATAACGATATACGATAACGATATACGATAACGATATACGATAACGATATACGATAACGATATACGATAACGATATACGATAACGATATACGATAACGATATACGATAACGATATACGATAACGATATACGATAACGATATACGATAACGATATACGATAACGATATACGATAACGATATACGATAACGATATACGATAACGATATACGATAACGATATACGATAACGATATACGATAACGATATACGATAACGATATACGATAACGATATACGATAACGATATACGATAACGATATACGATAACGATATACGATAACGATATACGATAACGATATACGATAACGATATACGATAACGATATACGATAACGATATACGATAACGATATACGATAACGATATACGATAACGATATACGATAACGATATACGATAACGATATACGATAACGATATACGATAACGATATACGATAACGATATACGATAACGATATACGATAACGATATACGATAACGATATACGATAACGATATACGATAACGATATACGATAACGATATACGATAACGATATACGATAACGATATACGATAACGATATACGATAACGATATACGATAACGATATACGATAACGATATACGATAACGATATACGATAACGATATACGATAACGATATACGATAACGATATACGATAACGATATACGATAACGATATACGATAACGATATACGATAACGATATACGATAACGATATACGATAACGATATACGATAACGATATACGATAACGATATACGATAACGATATACGATAACGATATACGATAACGATATACGATAACGATATACGATAACGATATACGATAACGATATACGATAACGATATACGATAACGATATACGATAACGATATACGATAACGATATACGATAACGATATACGATAACGATATACGATAACGATATACGATAACGATATACGATAACGATATACGATAACGATATACGATAACGATATACGATAACGATATACGATAACGATATACGATAACGATATACGATAACGATATACGATAACGATATACGATAACGATATACGATAACGATATACGATAACGATATACGATAACGATATACGATAACGATATACGATAACGATATACGATAACGATATACGATAACGATATACGATAACGATATACGATAACGATATACGATAACGATATACGATAACGATATACGATAACGATATACGATAACGATATACGATAACGATATACGATAACGATATACGATAACGATATACGATAACGATATACGATAACGATATACGATAACGATATACGATAACGATATACGATAACGATATACGATAACGATATACGATAACGATATACGATAACGATATACGATAACGATATACGATAACGATATACGATAACGATATACGATAACGATATACGATAACGATATACGATAACGATATACGATAACGATATACGATAACGATATACGATAACGATATACGATAACGATATACGATAACGATATACGATAACGATATACGATAACGATATACGATAACGATATACGATAACGATATACGATAACGATATACGATAACGATATACGATAACGATATACGATAACGATATACGATAACGATATACGATAACGATATACGATAACGATATACGATAACGATATACGATAACGATATACGATAACGATATACGATAACGATATACGATAACGATATACGATAACGATATACGATAACGATATACGATAACGATATACGATAACGATATACGATAACGATATACGATAACGATATACGATAACGATATACGATAACGATATACGATAACGATATACGATAACGATATACGATAACGATATACGATAACGATATACGATAACGATATACGATAACGATATACGATAACGATATACGATAACGATATACGATAACGATATACGATAACGATATACGATAACGATATACGATAACGATATACGATAACGATATACGATAACGATATACGATAACGATATACGATAACGATATACGATAACGATATACGATAACGATATACGATAACGATATACGATAACGATATACGATAACGATATACGATAACGATATACGATAACGATATACGATAACGATATACGATAACGATATACGATAACGATATACGATAACGATATACGATAACGATATACGATAACGATATACGATAACGATATACGATAACGATATACGATAACGATATACGATAACGATATACGATAACGATATACGATAACGATATACGATAACGATATACGATAACGATATACGATAACGATATACGATAACGATATACGATAACGATATACGATAACGATATACGATAACGATATACGATAACGATATACGATAACGATATACGATAACGATATACGATAACGATATACGATAACGATATACGATAACGATATACGATAACGATATACGATAACGATATACGATAACGATATACGATAACGATATACGATAACGATATACGATAACGATATACGATAACGATATACGATAACGATATACGATAACGATATACGATAACGATATACGATAACGATATACGATAACGATATACGATAACGATATACGATAACGATATACGATAACGATATACGATAACGATATACGATAACGATATACGATAACGATATACGATAACGATATACGATAACGATATACGATAACGATATACGATAACGATATACGATAACGATATACGATAACGATATACGATAACGATATACGATAACGATATACGATAACGATATACGATAACGATATACGATAACGATATACGATAACGATATACGATAACGATATACGATAACGATATACGATAACGATATACGATAACGATATACGATAACGATATACGATAACGATATACGATAACGATATACGATAACGATATACGATAACGATATACGATAACGATATACGATAACGATATACGATAACGATATACGATAACGATATACGATAACGATATACGATAACGATATACGATAACGATATACGATAACGATATACGATAACGATATACGATAACGATATACGATAACGATATACGATAACGATATACGATAACGATATACGATAACGATATACGATAACGATATACGATAACGATATACGATAACGATATACGATAACGATATACGATAACGATATACGATAACGATATACGATAACGATATACGATAACGATATACGATAACGATATACGATAACGATATACGATAACGATATACGATAACGATATACGATAACGATATACGATATAAGATATACGATAACGATATACGATAACGATATACGATAACGATATACGATAACGATATACGATAACGATATACGATAACGATATACGATAACGATATACGATAACGATATACGATAACGATATACGATAACGATATACGATAACGATATACGATAACGATATACGATAACGATATACGATAACGATATACGATAACGATATACGATAACGATATACGATAACGATATACGATAACGATATACGATAACGATATACGATAACGATATACGATAACGATATACGATAACGATATACGATAACGATATACGATAACGATATACGATAACGATATACGATAACGATATACGATAACGATATACGATAACGATATACGATAACGATATACGATAACGATATACGATAACGATATACGATAACGATATACGATAACGATATACGATAACGATATACGATAACGATATACGATAACGATATACGATAACGATATACGATAACGATATACGATAACGATATACGATAACGATATACGATAACGATATACGATAACGATATACGATAACGATATACGATAACGATATACGATAACGATATACGATAACGATATACGATAACGATATACGATAACGATATACGATAACGATATACGATAACGATATACGATAACGATATACGATAACGATATACGATAACGATATACGATAACGATATACGATAACGATATACGATAACGATATACGATAACGATATACGATAACGATATACGATAACGATATACGATAACGATATACGATAACGATATACGATAACGATATACGATAACGATATACGATAACGATATACGATAACGATATACGATAACGATATACGATAACGATATACGATAACGATATACGATAACGATATACGATAACGATATACGATAACGATATACGATAACGATATACGATAACGATATACGATAACGATATACGATAACGATATACGATAACGATATACGATAACGATATACGATAACGATATACGATAACGATATACGATAACGATATACGATAACGATATACGATAACGATATACGATAACGATATACGATAACGATATACGATAACGATATACGATAACGATATACGATAACGATATACGATAACGATATACGATAACGATATACGATAACGATATACGATAACGATATACGATAACGATATACGATAACGATATACGATAACGATATACGATAACGATATACGATAACGATATACGATAACGATATACGATAACGATATACGATAACGATATACGATAACGATATACGATAACGATATACGATAACGATATACGATAACGATATACGATAACGATATACGATAACGATATACGATAACGATATACGATAACGATATACGATAACGATATACGATAACGATATACGATAACGATATACGATAACGATATACGATAACGATATACGATAACGATATACGATAACGATATACGATAACGATATACGATAACGATATACGATAACGATATACGATAACGATATACGATAACGATATACGATAACGATATACGATAACGATATACGATAACGATATACGATAACGATATACGATAACGATATACGATAACGATATACGATAACGATATACGATAACGATATACGATAACGATATACGATAACGATATACGATAACGATATACGATAACGATATACGATAACGATATACGATAACGATATACGATAACGATATACGATAACGATATACGATAACGATATACGATAACGATATACGATAACGATATACGATAACGATATACGATAACGATATACGATAACGATATACGATAACGATATACGATAACGATATACGATAACGATATACGATAACGATATACGATAACGATATACGATAACGATATACGATAACGATATACGATAACGATATACGATAACGATATACGATAACGATATACGATAACGATATACGATAACGATATACGATAACGATATACGATAACGATATACGATAACGATATACGATAACGATATACGATAACGATATACGATAACGATATACGATAACGATATACGATAACGATATACGATAACGATATACGATAACGATATACGATAACGATATACGATAACGATATACGATAACGATATACGATAACGATATACGATAACGATATACGATAACGATATACGATAACGATATACGATAACGATATACGATAACGATATACGATAACGATATACGATAACGATATACGATAACGATATACGATAACGATATACGATAACGATATACGATAACGATATACGATAACGATATACGATAACGATATACGATAACGATATACGATAACGATATACGATAACGATATACGATAACGATATACGATAACGATATACGATAACGATATACGATAACGATATACGATAACGATATACGATAACGATATACGATAACGATATACGATAACGATATACGATAACGATATACGATAACGATATACGATAACGATATACGATAACGATATACGATAACGATATACGATAACGATATACGATAACGATATACGATAACGATATACGATAACGATATACGATAACGATATACGATAACGATATACGATAACGATATACGATAACGATATACGATAACGATATACGATAACGATATACGATAACGATATACGATAACGATATACGATAACGATATACGATAACGATATACGATAACGATATACGATAACGATATACGATAACGATATACGATAACGATATACGATAACGATATACGATAACGATATACGATAACGATATACGATAACGATATACGATAACGATATACGATAACGATATACGATAACGATATACGATAACGATATACGATAACGATATACGATAACGATATACGATAACGATATACGATAACGATATACGATAACGATATACGATAACGATATACGATAACGATATACGATAACGATATACGATAACGATATACGATAACGATATACGATAACGATATACGATAACGATATACGATAACGATATACGATAACGATATACGATAACGATATACGATAACGATATACGATAACGATATACGATAACGATATACGATAACGATATACGATAACGATATACGATAACGATATACGATAACGATATACGATAACGATATACGATAACGATATACGATAACGATATACGATAACGATATACGATAACGATATACGATAACGATATACGATAACGATATACGATAACGATATACGATAACGATATACGATAACGATATACGATAACGATATACGATAACGATATACGATAACGATATACGATAACGATATACGATAACGATATACGATAACGATATACGATAACGATATACGATAACGATATACGATAACGATATACGATAACGATATACGATAACGATATACGATAACGATATACGATAACGATATACGATAACGATATACGATAACGATATACGATAACGATATACGATAACGATATACGATAACGATATACGATAACGATATACGATAACGATATACGATAACGATATACGATAACGATATACGATAACGATATACGATAACGATATACGATAACGATATACGATAACGATATACGATAACGATATACGATAACGATATACGATAACGATATACGATAACGATATACGATAACGATATACGATAACGATATACGATAACGATATACGATAACGATATACGATAACGATATACGATAACGATATACGATAACGATATACGATAACGATATACGATAACGATATACGATAACGATATACGATAACGATATACGATAACGATATACGATAACGATATACGATAACGATATACGATAACGATATACGATAACGATATACGATAACGATATACGATAACGATATACGATAACGATATACGATAACGATATACGATAACGATATACGATAACGATATACGATAACGATATACGATAACGATATACGATAACGATATACGATAACGATATACGATAACGATATACGATAACGATATACGATAACGATATACGATAACGATATACGATAACGATATACGATAACGATATACGATAACGATATACGATAACGATATACGATAACGATATACGATAACGATATACGATAACGATATACGATAACGATATACGATAACGATATACGATAACGATATACGATAACGATATACGATAACGATATACGATAACGATATACGATAACGATATACGATAACGATATACGATAACGATATACGATAACGATATACGATAACGATATACGATAACGATATACGATAACGATATACGATAACGATATACGATAACGATATACGATAACGATATACGATAACGATATACGATAACGATATACGATAACGATATACGATAACGATATACGATAACGATATACGATAACGATATACGATAACGATATACGATAACGATATACGATAACGATATACGATAACGATATACGATAACGATATACGATAACGATATACGATAACGATATACGATAACGATATACGATAACGATATACGATAACGATATACGATAACGATATACGATAACGATATACGATAACGATATACGATAACGATATACGATAACGATATACGATAACGATATACGATAACGATATACGATAACGATATACGATAACGATATACGATAACGATATACGATAACGATATACGATAACGATATACGATAACGATATACGATAACGATATACGATAACGATATACGATAACGATATACGATAACGATATACGATAACGATATACGATAACGATATACGATAACGATATACGATAACGATATACGATAACGATATACGATAACGATATACGATAACGATATACGATAACGATATACGATAACGATATACGATAACGATATACGATAACGATATACGATAACGATATACGATAACGATATACGATAACGATATACGATAACGATATACGATAACGATATACGATAACGATATACGATAACGATATACGATAACGATATACGATAACGATATACGATAACGATATACGATAACGATATACGATAACGATATACGATAACGATATACGATAACGATATACGATAACGATATACGATAACGATATACGATAACGATATACGATAACGATATACGATAACGATATACGATAACGATATACGATAACGATATACGATAACGATATACGATAACGATATACGATAACGATATACGATAACGATATACGATAACGATATACGATAACGATATACGATAACGATATACGATAACGATATACGATAACGATATACGATAACGATATACGATAACGATATACGATAACGATATACGATAACGATATACGATAACGATATACGATAACGATATACGATAACGATATACGATAACGATATACGATAACGATATACGATAACGATATACGATAACGATATACGATAACGATATACGATAACGATATACGATAACGATATACGATAACGATATACGATAACGATATACGATAACGATATACGATAACGATATACGATAACGATATACGATAACGATATACGATAACGATATACGATAACGATATACGATAACGATATACGATAACGATATACGATAACGATATACGATAACGATATACGATAACGATATACGATAACGATATACGATAACGATATACGATAACGATATACGATAACGATATACGATAACGATATACGATAACGATATACGATAACGATATACGATAACGATATACGATAACGATATACGATAACGATATACGATAACGATATACGATAACGATATACGATAACGATATACGATAACGATATACGATAACGATATACGATAACGATATACGATAACGATATACGATAACGATATACGATAACGATATACGATAACGATATACGATAACGATATACGATAACGATATACGATAACGATATACGATAACGATATACGATAACGATATACGATAACGATATACGATAACGATATACGATAACGATATACGATAACGATATACGATAACGATATACGATAACGATATACGATAACGATATACGATAACGATATACGATAACGATATACGATAACGATATACGATAACGATATACGATAACGATATACGATAACGATATACGATAACGATATACGATAACGATATACGATAACGATATACGATAACGATATACGATAACGATATACGATAACGATATACGATAACGATATACGATAACGATATACGATAACGATATACGATAACGATATACGATAACGATATACGATAACGATATACGATAACGATATACGATAACGATATACGATAACGATATACGATAACGATATACGATAACGATATACGATAACGATATACGATAACGATATACGATAACGATATACGATAACGATATACGATAACGATATACGATAACGATATACGATAACGATATACGATAACGATATACGATAACGATATACGATAACGATATACGATAACGATATACGATAACGATATACGATAACGATATACGATAACGATATACGATAACGATATACGATAACGATATACGATAACGATATACGATAACGATATACGATAACGATATACGATAACGATATACGATAACGATATACGATAACGATATACGATAACGATATACGATAACGATATACGATAACGATATACGATAACGATATACGATAACGATATACGATAACGATATACGATAACGATATATACGATAACGATATACGATAACGATATACGATAACGATATACGATAACGATATACGATAACGATATACGATAACGATATACGATAACGATATACGATAACGATATACGATAACGATATACGATAACGATATACGATAACGATATACGATAACGATATACGATAACGATATACGATAACGATATACGATAACGATATACGATAACGATATACGATAACGATATACGATAACGATATACGATAACGATATACGATAACGATATACGATAACGATATACGATAACGATATACGATAACGATATACGATAACGATATACGATAACGATATACGATAACGATATACGATAACGATATACGATAACGATATACGATAACGATATACGATAACGATATACGATAACGATATACGATAACGATATACGATAACGATATACGATAACGATATACGATAACGATATACGATAACGATATACGATAACGATATACGATAACGATATACGATAACGATATACGATAACGATATACGATAACGATATACGATAACGATATACGATAACGATATACGATAACGATATACGATAACGATATACGATAACGATATACGATAACGATATACGATAACGATATACGATAACGATATACGATAACGATATACGATAACGATATACGATAACGATATACGATAACGATATACGATAACGATATACGATAACGATATACGATAACGATATACGATAACGATATACGATAACGATATACGATAACGATATACGATAACGATATACGATAACGATATACGATAACGATATACGATAACGATATACGATAACGATATACGATAACGATATACGATAACGATATACGATAACGATATACGATAACGATATACGATAACGATATACGATAACGATATACGATAACGATATACGATAACGATATACGATAACGATATACGATAACGATATACGATAACGATATACGATAACGATATACGATAACGATATACGATAACGATATACGATAACGATATACGATAACGATATACGATAACGATATACGATAACGATATACGATAACGATATACGATAACGATATACGATAACGATATACGATAACGATATACGATAACGATATACGATAACGATATACGATAACGATATACGATAACGATATACGATAACGATATACGATAACGATATACGATAACGATATACGATAACGATATACGATAACGATATACGATAACGATATACGATAACGATATACGATAACGATATACGATAACGATATACGATAACGATATACGATAACGATATACGATAACGATATACGATAACGATATACGATAACGATATACGATAACGATATACGATAACGATATACGATAACGATATACGATAACGATATACGATAACGATATACGATAACGATATACGATAACGATATACGATAACGATATACGATAACGATATACGATAACGATATACGATAACGATATACGATAACGATATACGATAACGATATACGATAACGATATACGATAACGATATACGATAACGATATACGATAACGATATACGATAACGATATACGATAACGATATACGATAACGATATACGATAACGATATACGATAACGATATACGATAACGATATACGATAACGATATACGATAACGATATACGATAACGATATACGATAACGATATACGATAACGATATACGATAACGATATACGATAACGATATACGATAACGATATACGATAACGATATACGATAACGATATACGATAACGATATACGATAACGATATACGATAACGATATACGATAACGATATACGATAACGATATACGATAACGATATACGATAACGATATACGATAACGATATACGATAACGATATACGATAACGATATACGATAACGATATACGATAACGATATACGATAACGATATACGATAACGATATACGATAACGATATACGATAACGATATACGATAACGATATACGATAACGATATACGATAACGATATACGATAACGATATACGATAACGATATACGATAACGATATACGATAACGATATACGATAACGATATACGATAACGATATACGATAACGATATACGATAACGATATACGATAACGATATACGATAACGATATACGATAACGATATACGATAACGATATACGATAACGATATACGATAACGATATACGATAACGATATACGATAACGATATACGATAACGATATACGATAACGATATACGATAACGATATACGATAACGATATACGATAACGATATACGATAACGATATACGATAACGATATACGATAACGATATACGATAACGATATACGATAACGATATACGATAACGATATACGATAACGATATACGATAACGATATACGATAACGATATACGATAACGATATACGATAACGATATACGATAACGATATACGATAACGATATACGATAACGATATACGATAACGATATACGATAACGATATACGATAACGATATACGATAACGATATACGATAACGATATACGATAACGATAACGATATACGATAACGATATACGATAACGATATACGATAACGATATACGATAACGATATACGATAACGATATACGATAACGATATACGATAACGATATACGATAACGATATACGATAACGATATACGATAACGATATACGATAACGATATACGATAACGATATACGATAACGATATACGATAACGATATACGATAACGATATACGATAACGATATACGATAACGATATACGATAACGATATACGATAACGATATACGATAACGATATACGATAACGATATACGATAACGATATACGATAACGATATACGATAACGATATACGATAACGATATACGATAACGATATACGATAACGATATACGATAACGATATACGATAACGATATACGATAACGATATACGATAACGATATACGATAACGATATACGATAACGATATACGATAACGATATACGATAACGATATACGATAACGATATACGATAACGATATACGATAACGATATACGATAACGATATACGATAACGATATACGATAACGATATACGATAACGATATACGATAACGATATACGATAACGATATACGATAACGATAACGATATACGATAACGATATACGATAACGATATACGATAACGATATACGATAACGATATACGATAACGATATACGATAACGATATACGATAACGATATACGATAACGATATACGATAACGATATACGATAACGATATACGATAACGATATACGATAACGATATACGATAACGATATACGATAACGATATACGATAACGATATACGATAACGATATACGATAACGATATACGATAACGATATACGATAACGATATACGATAACGATATACGATAACGATATACGATAACGATATACGATATACGATAACGATATACGATAACGATATACGATAACGATATACGATAACGATATACGATAACGATATACGATAACGATATACGATAACGATATACGATAACGATATACGATAACGATATACGATAACGATATACGATAACGATATACGATAACGATATACGATAACGATATACGATAACGATATACGATAACGATATACGATAACGATATACGATAACGATATACGATAACGATATACGATAACGATATACGATAACGATATACGATAACGATATACGATAACGATATACGATAACGATATACGATAACGATATACGATAACGATATACGATAACGATATACGATAACGATATACGATATACGATAACGATATACGATAACGATATACGATAACGATATACGATAACGATATACGATAACGATATACGATAACGATATACGATAACGATATACGATAACGATATACGATAACGATATACGATAACGATATACGATAACGATATACGATAACGATATACGATAACGATATACGATAACGATATACGATAACGATATACGATAACGATATACGATAACGATATACGATAACGATATACGATAACGATATACGATAACGATATACGATAACGATATACGATAACGATATACGATAACGATATACGATAACGATATACGATAACATAACATTTTTAGCTTGCCAAGTCTAGTTTGACCCTGTTGACCTTTAGTAGCCTCAGTGTTGGCCTCAGGGGAGTAGGGCGCCTAGGACTGCTCCGGCCTCGCTCCAGCCCCCTGCAGATTAGCGTTATTTTACCATTAGCCGATATAGAGTGGGTACAAACACTTGACTGGGCCCAAACACCTAGCTGGCCACTATATATTACACACAAATTGTGGTGACAGCCCCGGCTGGCCTACCTGAACACAAAATGACCGAAGTATTTTTTGGCAGAGCTTATCGGGTGTTATTCGATTCCGTTTCATTTTCTGTTCTGCCTGGTGTGTTTTTCTCGAGATACTAAAGGTACTGTTACTCACCTCCGGTCTGCGCAATGTTGGCTCAGATCCCAGTCAGTGTCAGTGTCGGTGCAATACATTCACAAGTGCTCACCCTTTCATATTGTGTCCATTCTGGCTAGCTTTCGCTGAACGCAAGCCGTTGTGCATCTGTCGTCAATGGTGAGTGCGGTTTGGAACAGTTCAACATATAAGCTCGGACGAGTCCGTTGTATTCGTCACTACATTGTCCATCCTGGCACAGAAAGGTATGGCTCGCGACAGTAACCTACTCAGAATCACAGATGTCGCTAGTACTGGAATCAGCTGCAGCGGAGCTGCGCTAGCAACCGGGTAACTCATCGGATTACTGCACATTTTGCTGCATCACAGTAATGCTGAGCATAGAGGTAGTTGTACTGAGGCCGCTACCCTGGTGTGCTGTGATAGAGGTAGTTGTACTGAGGCCGCTACCGTGTTGTGCTGTGATGGAGCTAACTGTACTGAGGCCGTTACCGTGATGTGCTGTGTACTGTGCAGTGCTGCTTTATTCGCCCCCAGCAAGATGAGCAAACAGTGTGCCACTGCAGAGAGGCGGGTGTAAAGCTCCAGTGAAAGAACGAGTTGTGTTTGAGACAGCAATAGAAGAGCAGCTGGCCTGCCGCCAGACATGCCAGTCCATGGTTTCAGCGAGGCCCATTATGTGCTAGAGTCTCAAATGCCGTCAATATGTTCAGTGTTCTACTTCTGAAGTAAACGAGATCATGAGTTGGTGGAGGTCACATACCATAGGATGGTCCAATTGAGCTTAGACAATTCGTAGCATCTTAAGTCCAAATAGCTCAAAGTATCTGATGTCAGGCAGTTCTAAAATATTTCATATAATATTTTTAGTGCTAAATAGAAGAATCGTACAATTATATGAACCATCTCGTTTTGCTCTCTGCGGAACAATCTAAGCAAAGAAGGCTGAATTTTGCTGGTCAAGGTATTGTCCAGCATTGTTTCGATGCATGCAATGTATTACAACATTGTATATTGGTTTGTCAGTTAATATCTCTCTGTTCTTCGGCTTCAGGCATCACCATGAAGCTGTCTGCCTGCCTGCTGCTGACTGCTGTGGTGGCCGCCGCCTCTGCTGATCAGGGCTTCTACCAGCCGACCGCCCAGTCAGCCCCGCAGTCCGTCCCCAGCTCCTACAGCCACTATGAATATGACTCACCGCCGCAAAAGGAAGGGTATGTTCATCGTTTTAACATGCACCTGGTTATTGTCAGAGATGAAAGAATCCAGAAACTTTCGGGAGTGGAGACTGGAAAAAGTGGTACACTTCAGCGTTCACTGAAATTCTCCCCATTGTTGATAAAAAAAATGGGTTCTGGTTTTCGTTAAAGAGTAAAGTATATTAATTGAATCTGCGCGGCGCGGGGGGGGGGGCTATATTGTACCCGTCCCAGATTTTCTCAATAACAAACACAATGACAGTTATCGAAGTGAATCTTTCGGTACCTGATACTGAATCAATTCGACGTCCTCTGACAAAGTTTAATTAAAATTGCTCAAGTAGTTTGGAAGATAATGACGTTTTAGTGGCGTCATGTCATGAAATTTGTGGTGCAAAAACGTGAATGTTGGTAAAATCGTAAACAATAGAGTTTTCTTACAAATTGCCAATACAAAAGTAAACAAAAAGCAAATACCATTTTCTTCCACATGGCTATCTCGGATTTTCATGATTTTTAATTTTTGATCCATTTTTTTTTCTTTAATGTTTTTTTTTATAAAAAAATCCACATAAACATTAAAAAAAAGTATTAAAAAACGGACGATGTAATAGTATACCATATGTATTAGAGTAACAAGTATGGACGATACCCAAACCAAATTTCAAAGCGATATCTTTATTTTTGACGGGACTTATGACTTACTTATGTATAAGTAACTCATGACGTTATTTTTGAGAATACGTGTTTTGGCTTTTAGTGACCAGATACAGACAAATAAAAGCCACCGCTATATTTCTGAGTCAAAGCTCGTCCAGACGCATGCTTTATTTTTAGATAAATCAATTTTAACTTTTAACCTTGTTGTGACCTGACCAGGCCATTATATGGGGTCAAATACAAAGTTAACGAAAGAAATATGCATCAGGATAAACACCCATAAACATGCAAATTGTCTTCCATTGTACAAATCAACAATTTACAAGCAAATACATTTTGTCATTTCAGATTAGCCGTTTTCACGAAGGATTATTTTGCGAAACTTTTTAAATTTTTGAAAATGTTTTCAAAGGATTCGACGATCCATTCCTGAACTACAAAACTTCTACATGATTTTTGGCTAGAAATGTCCCTCATAATTGTGTAATATGTTGGTAAGAATATAATATGTTGACAAAATTGCGGTTTGGACTCGCCTCCCGCAGCCCATTCTGGCGGCCGGGCTGTGCGGTTTGGCTTTGTCCATGTGCGTGCGGCACACTGCTCGGAAGCGGCGGCGAGCCGATGCTGGCACATCACTGCGCATGCGCAGACCGACCTGTGATCCATGTCGCTGCCAGATATTGTAATTAGTATGACGGTATGGTAAACCGAACGAATGGACTCTAGACGCATATCTTCTTTAAACCGGCAATTTTGTATCATAAACTTGTTATGAGCTCAATACATGTTTCCATAACTATTGAATAGTAACAATATCGCCCAATTCAGTTAATTATTTCTTGGAATGCATACTATACTAAGACTTGTATACCAAAACATTTTACAACTTTTCAGAAATGTTTCACATGTTCTTTCGAGCGCAATAATCCTTCGTGAAAACGGCTATTGTGTAACCAATAGTTTTATATTTGGTGTAAGTAGCATAAGGGCATAATCGCAACCCCCAAGATAAGATGTTTCTCAGAGGCTCTCAATGGTGCGTGTCGCTCAAAATGTTGCAGAATATGGTCTTTCTTTCGAGTCATTTAGTTGATTCAATCGGCCGTTATAGGGCTTACCCGCAGCAGACGAAGATTTCATCAATTTATGAGCTATGAGGTATACTACTGGAAATGCTGGACACGTTTACATAATTATTTACCGTTTACCTAAAGTGTTCGGCAAACTGCTAGCGTCTCAAGTCTTAGTTTCTATATAGTTGCTATTAACCCTATTTGTAACCGGCTCCTGGCTACCCCTATTTGTAACAGGGGGGGGGGGGCGGATTCCGCCACCCCCCGGGGATCTCAAGATCTACCCGTCTGATTTTCAAAAATGAAGCGGCATTTGGTTCCCCTGAACACGATCTACATTTCTAAATAATAAACAAATCTAAATTTTTGATAGGGGGGCAACAGGGGGCCAAAAAACACAAATTTTAGTGGTATATTTGATCCAACATAGCTTCCATGTTTATCGACTGAATTTAACACAATTAATACGAATCGATAGAGATTGAATTGGAAATTGATACATGACAGTGGCGTTTGAAAATTCAAAAATCATAGGCGTGTGCAGGTCACTCAATATGGGGGGGAAGTAAATGCGTAATAAAACCATTTTTTTATGTTTTAAAAAAAAAGAAATAAAATGGTATGTGATTGTGACATTAGGCAAAACAGTTAATCATATTTTTTTGACATAGGCGGTACCAGGTTAGTGAGAAAGGGGGGTAAAATTGGGAAAAAATATTAACCGCAGACAAGTTGCTACCCAGCACTATAAATATGTTACTGATCGTAGATAGTTCCTTTTTGCATGTTTTACTTCATAATAGGCGTATCCAGGATCCAAACTGGGGCGGCTAAATACCTTTTGATAAGTATATTATCCGCTATTATGATACTAACTAGTCAACAGTTACTATTTCACTTACAACTTCAATTAACATTGCTTACCCCCCTTTTACCCTACCTGGACTCGCCTATTATCTTATAATCGTTCGTAGAGTAGCCTGTGGTGCGTGTTTCATCCGAAAGCTACAGTATGTTATGTCATTGTACGCCCATGCCTCTTAGTTTACTTGCAATAATATGACCCCCTTTCTTCCATTCCTGAGCGCACCTCTGCCAAAAATGACTTTATTCCCTTTCCTGGCCTCATATGTGCATATATAATTATAAGCTAACCGTCTATTGCGGCGTTATCGCTGGCATATCGTCATCACCAAGCCAGTAACCCCCCTTTTCATATGCATGAACACGCCCCTGAAACTCTATATGTAATAAATTATGCAAATAATGGAAGCAGAAACTATCTTTTACATCTTGATAACTATAAATGCCGCTTACATTGCTCTATTTGCTTCCTGCCAAGCATTGCATACTTCCTGGAACCCCCCCCCCCCTTTCCAAGCCCCTGAAACCGCCTCTGCCATGAAACTTTTATGATATTTCATTAACATCAACTAATTTGCACTTGTTGCAATCACCGTGAACCGATGTAACTCCTTCATACTTGAGGCAGTTACGAAGAAACCGTGAAGATCGCATTTCCGTATTATCGCCAAATATCGCCTCCGAACCCACCCCAAAACTGTACCCTGGAACCGCCTCTGTTCATGTTAAAAACTCAAAATTTTGACTCCAAATGCGGTATTCAATTCTATGAAAATTCCCAAAATTTAATGGGCCTGCTCCCAGCCGTTCTGGAGACATCTGCGAAAAACATGAGGGGGGGGGGCGGAATCCGCCCCCCCCCCTTTTACAAATAGGATTAATATGTATTCAGTTTGGTCTAAGTCTTACTTTTTAAGGTGTCGTTTCTGTAAGCGTTATTCAAACCTTTTGAACTTTTGTGAGTGAATATGAAATAAGTTTCAATTGCGTGAATTCACAAAAACGATAAATGCTGCTTAACACGCGAGTCACTGGGGGAGATTTTTTAGCCCCCCCCCCCCTCTTTAGGAAGATTAAAAATATATCAACAACTAATCCAGATATCAACGCCAAACTTTCAGTACCTTTCTGGGCATCATTTCTACACCTTTTGTGCAAAAATGAATTCATTTCGTCAGAGGTTTTTGAGCTATAGTGAATTTAGTTACGTCACTAAACACGATTTTGACACAAAATCGGCTAAAATTTGCCAAGCCGGACAAATGCCACATTTGAAGAAAAATGCAATCTAAAAACGCCAGAAGGGAGAATATTGAAGGTGCTACAAACCAGTTATCTTCGAATTTCATTTGTGTTGTTGTTTTTTACCCCCAAAAAACGTTTTTTGGAAAAATGGCCACAAAATCAAATATTTAAAAGATATTTTTTTTAACGGAATATATGTCAGATAACGACATATGGGAAACTACCATAACAAATTTCAAAATAATATATTTTTTTGAAGGACATGACATAAAGTATGGGTAGATCATGACATCATATTTTGAATAGCGTTTTTTTGTCTTTTATTGATCAGATACAGACAAATAAATGCCAGCACGGGATTTTTTTTAGATAAAACTGACATAGGAACATGCTTTTTTCATTTCGATTTATCAATTTCAAATTTTGACATTCCGTGCCCTGAACTTGACCTGAACTTGACACTAACTTCACGTAAATGAAGTCAGGTGGTAACATGACTATCACTATCGAATTCTACTCGTAACAACATCCATAAAACATGT
This sequence comes from Chirona hameri, assembly GCA_036785665.1. NCBI lineage: Eukaryota > Metazoa > Arthropoda > Thecostraca > Balanomorpha > Balanidae > Chirona > Chirona hameri. The sequence goes on along the minus strand of JAXIVJ010001890.1, from coordinate 34,951 downwards.
GCTGCATGACGTTCGTAGATATTTTGGGTGTAGTGACCTTTTGTGACCTGACTTTGACCTTGATCTTTTCCAACAATCTCACTTTAGCTCATGTGAAATATGTAGCATACCTTTGATAGCACTTTGGGTGATTATAGGCGCAATCGAATGCCATGGATGGCAAGTATTGTCCATGAACTCAATTACCTCGATTTTGACGTTTGACTTGACCGTGACCTGACATGTGACATTAATTTGAATTTGTAAGTGTGCGTTAGGTTTATCTCATTGAGCGCTTTCGAATACCGGCTTGCGCGTCCCACTGCGATCATTGGTTCTGAAGATACCGGGGGAGGGGGGTTAAAAAGCCCCCCCCCCCCCCAGTGAGTCGTGTTACAGAATATACCCCATTGCTGCCGGGTTAAAAACCTTACAGATATAATTTAACACAACAAATTTGGACGTTTGGTACCCCATAAATATAACCAGCAAGGAGCCGAAGTTGGCGATGAACGAGCGAGCGAGGAGGAAAGATATGGTTAATTTCAACTCGATCTGGCAAATAGTTTATGAGATACAAAACAAAAGGTGCGCGCATGTGCACGTGCAGAAGCACCCCACCCCTGACTCGTGGGAAAGCCTGGCGGCTGAGAGGTCCCTAACCACACACCACATTTTAACACAATCAGCTCAGCCGTTCCTGAGATGAGAAGTGTGCACGTGCGCACGTGCGGAGGCACCCCACCCATGACTTGTGGGAGAGTGGTGGCTGAGGGGTCCCTAAACACACACCAGATTTGCACACAATCTGCCCAGCCGTTGCGGATTTTTTTGCGACAAAACACTTTTCAACACCCCGCGCAGTAGTAGTCACCCACGTGAGTCAGCACTAGTCTCAAACAGGGTAGGTTGCATGGGGCTGCTCAGCAAAGAATCCCGCTTGTCCATCAGATGTGCGGTTGCTGAGATATTGGCTTCTCAAAAGCGTCGCCACTGGCCGGGCCGGGCCGGGCCGGGTGGGACCGAGCCCTGGTTGGGCCGCTCATATTCATATTTTTCCAATACACCACGGAAGGACGAGTGAGCGCGAAGTGCTCGCTCGTAATAAGGTCGAATAAAAACCTAATAAATCTAATGGACCCCATATCATGTACATTTTGCCCTGGTAATGATAACTTGTAGCTAATTGGTAGCCTAGGCTCATACACTGTAAAAATATTAACAAGCTCCTCGTTAAATGATGCCCAACGCTAAATTGCGGAGCTACAGGCTATGTTTCACACAGGCCCCTGCCTGCTATGCTGAGCAGTTGCCTCGTTGCCGGCTCGTTCAGCACTCGTCAACTAAATCATACCAGGCAGCGGCTTGCTCCTGGCGTGTCCGATGAGCATTGTCAGTCTTTTTAACTTGTTGAATCAGCAGGCTCCGTGTTCAGGCGTGTTTAATTACCACCCAGCTAGTGAGTAAATGACCTCAAAACAAGGGTGAAATGAGGGAGGCTAGTTAACTGACAAGGGTTATAATGAGTATATGGCTCGTCCTGGAAAGCTAACCATGTCAAAACAAGGGGAAAACACGGAGGCTACTGAACCAATTTGTTTTCGTAATGAGTCTACGGCTCGTTCTGGAACACGCTCTGGAATGTCACTGCTATTCCTACCAGCCAATAGCAGGCTTCTACTACGTCCGTCATCCGATGACCCGCGCATTCGTCCGCATCGCCAGACAACACCAAACAACATAAACATTGCGGAAAACGGAATTTTATTAACCGAAACTGGTTGCACAGCGCGTGTGCGCGTAAAAGGGCAGAGCACCACGGGCCCCCCCCCCCCCCCCGTTAACGTGAGGCGAGTGAGCACTGCTGGGCTGCGACTTTCCCCGTGTTCCCACGACTGAGCAGGCAAATCACGGCTGAGCAGGCAAATCACGACTGAGCAGGCAAATCACGACTGAGCAGGCACCTCACGACTGAGCAGGCACCTCACAACTGAGCAGGCACCTCACGACTGAGCAGGCACCTCACGACTGAGCAGGCACCTCACGACTGAGCAGGCACCTCACAACTGAGCAGGCACCTCACGACTGAGCAGGCACCTCACGACTGAGCAGGCACCTCACGACTGAGCAGGCACCTCACGACTGAGCAGGTACCTCACGACTGAGCAGGCACCTCACGACTGAGCAGGCACCTCACGACTGAGCAGGCACCTCGGACTGAGCAGGCACCTCGGACTGAGCAGGCACCCCCGACTGAGCAGGAACCTCAGTCGTGGCTGTTTTACAAAGTGCGTAAAAAGTTCAGCACCGCGGGCTTCAATGCTGGCCCGCCGTTTACTCCGAGTACTTCCCGGTACATGAAAACGCACAGGTTACTGGGGTTGCGCGCCGGGAACTTTATGTTCAATACCGGGAAGGTCGCAGCCCAGCAGCAGATCGCCGCTTCGAGCGATGCCGCAGGCAGGGCGATGACATGCTCCTCCAGCCTGATGCGGTAGTTCTTGCCTTCCTCGTCCATGCTCACCTCGCAGTACTTCATGCCGGCAGGCCTGGCAGAAAGTTCATCGAACCTGCATTCGATGTTGGCGCATAGCTCCCGGACACAGGTCTCAGCTGAAAGGGGTACACAAAGATCAGTTCGCAAAATGCATATTGCATCGTTCGGACGGGAAAAAGCCCCTGCCCACGAAGTCATTATCGATCGCATTATCGCTCGCTCGCATAATGATCATCTGCTCAGATCGAATTAGCGTGCGGAGTCGGACTCGGAGGTCTCGGCCAGTCAGTCGGAAAAATGTTGCCGACTCCGAATCCGACTGTCAGTTATGGGCACGGTTCGTTGGAAGGGTTCGGAGGGGTCAAACTACGGGAGATGCACCATTTGAAAGCTGAGCTCACGCGGAATTCAGCGATGTAAATTGTTCCCAAATCCATCGAGCGCCTTTTTTGTCGACATTTTGTCCGAAATCGCGCCTCTTTCGTTTGGCCAGGGCTATCGCGATGGTATGGCGAAAATTCAGACCAATGACATGTCTACCGATTCGTCATGCTCTGCACGTCAATGTCTCATAGAATGCAAAGCCATTTTAGTTGGTTTGGTTGGTTGCACGGCTGCATCAAAGCCAAGCGCTCCCGGTGTCGGCACTACGGCGCACTCCCGCCGCACACAGAATCGTACCATGTCGCGAGGTGCGATTCTGCGCACGCGCAGAATCGCCCCTCGCGACACGGCTTACGGAGCGGGCTATCGGCCAGTCACGGACAAACGGTGCATCGCATGTTGAAAAACCTAGCTCTGCCCTAGCTATCCAAGGAGATCGTGACAAATTTCCAGCCACCTCCGATCGTTACAAATGGTACTTTTGGACATTTGTATGCACCATATTTGCCTAACGTAGCCTCTGACCGGGACTGGGCGCCGGCCCGGATTGGCCAGCTTCGAGTCTGTACACGATGTGACGTCAGAGGCCATGGCGCGGCCGCCGCCGGTCATGACCTGACCCTGACCGGCCAGCCGGTCGGCGGCGGCCGCACTGTGGCATCTGACGTCAAATATGGTGTATATGGCAAATATGGTGCATACCAAAGTACAATTTGTAACGATCGGAGGTGGATGTAAATTTGTCATGCTCTCCTTGGCTAGTGGACAGAGCTAGGTTTTTCAACATGCGATGCACCGTTTGTCTGTGACTGGCCGAGAGCCCGCTCCGTAAGCCGCGCCGGCGCGCCGCCGCGGCGGCGCGCAGTGCTCAGTTCGCGTTTCGCGAGGGGCGATTCTGCGTGTGAGGCGCGGGCGGGAGTGCGCCTTAGTGCCGACACCGGGAGCGCTTGGCTTTGATGCAGCCGTGCAACCAACCAAACCATCTTTGCATTCTATGAGACGTTGACGTGCAGTGTCAGAAAAGTGGCCCGTTTATCCATTTTTCTGAACTTGGAAGTTTTGTTCCGTGAAAACTTTGACTGTAGCCGTTTTCACGAAGGATTATTGCGCTGAAAGTTTTGAAAAACTACACAACTTTTACATGCAATTGTTGGCTAGAAATGTCCCTCATAATTTTGTAATATGTTGGTAAGAATAAAATATGTTGACAAAATTGCGGTTTGGTCAATAAGCAAGATAAGTATTGATAGAATCTTCCTGAAAGTTTCAGGAAGATTCAGGAAGTTTCAGGAAGATTCTATCAATACTTATCTTCCTTATTACCGCCAAACCTCAATTTTGTCAACATATTTTATTCTTACCAACATATTTCAAATTTATGAGGGACATTTCTAGCCAAAAATCGCATGTAAAAGTTGTGTAGTTTTTCAAAACTTTCAGAATCTTTCAGAAACTTTTCAGCGCAATAATCCTTCGTGAAAACGGCTTGTAAATATTTTTTTTTCTTAGTCTGCGGGTGCAAATGGCTGACGAGCATAAAAAATAGACTGAGACTTGACTTTCCGAACAATGGCCGGAACGTGACAGTGATGCGACACAAATTGTCCAAAAAAATCGTAAGGCGGAACCTATAAAATTCCCGAAATTTCTGCAGTGATTTAGAGAAGGAAACTGGTAGGTACTTTTCCAAAAATTAAACCAAAAACTTTTTTAAAACCTCCCAAAAAAGTTTTTGCGTATTCAGGTTACAACTTCGCCACCGATACCATCGTCATTTGGGCCATGGATATTGGATAACCCTGGGACACTACAAACACGCTATGCAAAAGACGGCAGCACTTTAGACTGAGACTTGAGTCCAATTTCCCATATACGCATACGCAACGTACCTTTTTAACATACGACCCAGGAGTCTCGGTCCCCGACTAACGCCAAGACCATATCTGTACAGGAAATACGACTGACGACTCATCAACTTTCCACATCATAATGTATGCACATATTGGTATATATGAAAATAGGTTGTGTAGAAACGCGTATACAAAATACGCAAAAATTACTGGTATACGCATTACAAATTTGTTCCGCGAACTTAGATCGTGGAACCACTTTTCTGGCACTGTTGACGTGCAGAGCATGACGAATCGGTAGACGTCATTGGTCTGCATTTTCGCCATACCATACGCGATAGCCCTGGCCAAACGAAAGAGGCGCGACTTCGGACAAAATGTCAATAAAAAAGGCGCTCGATGGACTAATTCCGCGTAAGCTCAGCTTTCGAATGGTGCATCTCCCGTAGTTTGACCTCTCCGAACCCTTATAACGAACCGTGTGGGGATTTTCTTTTTACAGATAATCTGAAAGCATGTTTTACATGCTTTTATATTCGAAGATTTCATACTGAGCGGTCGGTCGGGAAAAGTTCGGTGCAATGTGTTTGTCCGGCTCTCTGCATTTAAGGTGCATTTTAGTGAACGATGACGATTTTAGTGGTGGCGATGATTAAAGAAAGCATGCCCTTTCGACTTGTTTGGTACGGTGCCCTCGCCAACCAATTATTTTAAATCATAAGGTATGTACCACGGTGGGCAAAATAGAACCTGGGAACCTGGTTGATACCTGGAAATAGAACTTGGGGAGGTAAAAGCTCAAAATCGAGGTAATTGAGTGTGTGGGCCATACTTTCTATACAAAGCCTTCGATTGCAACCATTATGACCTAAAGTGTTTTCAAAGGTATAGTACACATACCGCACGAGCTAAATTGATTGTTGGCCAAGGTCAGGTCACTATGCGCAAAAGGTTTAGGTTATATCCATAAAACATGCGTCATTCGATGCATGCTTTATGGATCATTGTAAACGTACAATTCGATAGTGAGTAATTTAAAGGGAGTGTGCCTACTCACATCGCTTAGTTGGGGTTATTGACACTGGTCTATAGAACCAGTGTCCTGAAATTGTGTTGTGCAAGAGTGTGATGAATGCTGAGAGGACGTCACTATTCCAGGAGGTGGATATTTGGGTTAAAATTTGTATGATAATAACCCAACAATCGATGCTACGGGAAGTCAGTTTGATGTATATTTAACACAAAAATAGCTGTTCCGATAATAGTTTTTTTTTACAAAATACAATTACGCAATTTCACTGCAAGTTTAGAGGATTGTATGTATAAAAATGATCCCTATTCCAGCTGTGCTACTTAAAATATATCAGATGGTTGAAAAGCTACTAAACTGAAAAGTGGAAAATATAAATTATGTTGACGTCTTTTGCAGGAAGATTTTTTCGCATGGTACCTGAATTTGCTTCATACGGCTTAGCTCGATCGCTAATGACGTCGTTTCGATGGCAAGTGACGTGACAAAAACAAAATTGGGTGTGGCTTTCCACTCATATTTGTGAAATTCAGGACACTGTATAGAACACAATTTTCTGAATTGAACCATTACTTCATTTCTCCAGATTCACCCTAGTTGCTGAGATATTCAAAGACTCCAGGAATTTGCTTGGGAGCAAAAGGTTATCGGGTAGACTCCAGAGGGCTTCCGCTACTAGAAGCACTGCAACTACCGATTAAACTGCTAGCATATTGTTAGCGCCGGCCAATAGCAATTCAACAAAACAGCTCGTGCACGCTGATAGCAGCAGCCGAACAGAACTTGGACGGCCATCATGTTTTCGATGATGGCCGTTTCGATGATGGCCGATGGCCATTTTTTAAAGAAGATATCAATTTAGAGTTACGAAACTTGCACATAATAAAGTTCACAGTGGCGAGAACGTGCTGTGCAAAACTCGTCTTTCTATCTTGCATGATGTGACCGTAATTGTATTGTCTTATGCGCGCCGTTTTACATAACATCACCATTGTGGCGATCGTATTATAGATATCGAAAAAAAAGAAGCAAAAAACAATATAAGTGAAAATTCAACTAAAGGGGCTCCAGATGTGAATTTCGTCATATACAACAATCAAACCAACAGCTACTTACCGTATGAAAAATATTTTTGACATTCCAAAACAGTAGGCACACTCCCTTTAACCACCTCATCTCATTTAAGTGAAGTTAATGCCAAGCGCAGGTCAAGGTCAGGTCACATAAGGTCAAAATGGTAAATTTATAATATAAATGAAAATGCATTTTGCTTGGACTAGTTTGGCCTCAGAAATGCAGTGGTGACGTATATTTGTTCGTAGCTGGTTATTGAAAACCGAAAAAAATCGGATTAAAAATACATCATACTTTAGGAGCCATAAGTCAAAAATGGTGATGTTTTAAAATTTAGCCAGAGGGTCGCCGTCACTGGCCAGAGGGGCGCCGTCACTGGCCAAAGAGGTGCCGTCACTGACCAGAGGGGCGCCGTCATTGGCCAGAGGGGCGCCGTCACTGGCCAGAGGGACGCGTTCACCGGCCAGAGGGGCGCCGTCACTGGCTAGAGGGGCGCCGTCACTGGCCAGAGGGGCGCCGTCACTGGCCAGAGGGTTGCGTCACTGGCCAGAGGGTTGCGTCACTGGCCAGAGGGGCGCCGTCACTGGCCAGAGGGGCGCGTCACTGGCCAGAGGGGCGCCGTCACTCGCCAGAGGGGCGCCGTCACTGGCCAGAGGGGCGCCGTCACTGGCCAGAAGGGCGCAGTCACTGGCCAGAGGGGCGCCGTCACTGGCCAGAAGGGCGCAGTCACTGGCCAGAGGGGCCTATTTCCGCGCCTTCGGCGCGAAAATTGGTCTGCTTACGAGGCCCTTCCGCGCCTTCGGCGCGGAGGGGGCGCCCTGCGCCTTCGGCGCAGGGGGGAGGGGGGCGCCTTCCGCCGCCCCCTGTATCCGCCCCTGTCTAAGGTCATCGGAGATCAGTGATCTCGGTTGACCTGTGAAAGTGCATGGACCCGATGGAACATATACTAATGTAAAATGGATGCCAAATTTGAAATCAGCATCACAAAATGCCCTAGAAACTGCTAGAGGCCAAAAAAGTTATATCAGCTCATCAGTGGTCACTGTCTTAGTAGAAACCACACGTGTCACCTGTTAACACCTGTGCATATGCTCCTGAACAAACTGATCATGCCCAATAATCTTATACAAGCCTATTATCATGCAACTGATAGATCATTATATTCAGCACATGCTACATATATTTTACTAATAAATGCAACTGTTTATGGATTGCAATGCTGAAGCCAATGGGGGAAGCACCTGAAGTGTTATTGGACTCTACAGGATCCAATAGCACTTTTGTTCTTGGATCATACCATGTTACAAATAAGTCGCATGGTACAATATTTAATGGACTCATGCCTGAAAGATTTCTTATTGAACTCGCCTTTGGCTTGTCCAATAACAAATCTTTATCAGGCACTCATTCATTCAATTATAATAATCATTGGTTATTTTTACATCTTAATGGGAATGTTTCACTGTTCCAGAAATTGTCAAATATATGCTGGCTGTAGTCGAAAATATGAAGTAAGTGCTGCTGAAAACGATGGTGATATTTTTCTCTAGAAAAGTCACTTAACTTTATACAAATTAAGGTTTTAAATTTGGGATGATGACGTCATTATTGAGCTATAGACCGCCGCTGATTGGCTGACAAAGTGGGATTGGCTGAAAAAGTGGCTGTCAGCCAATCAGCGGCGGCACTAGCCTAGACCCCATTTTGCAAATGAGAAATTAAATTGCTTAAAAACGGCTAAGTTTTGGGGAAAATGACCTTAGTATTTTCGATGTTCTTTATATTGGTTAGTGCTTGTGCGAGGAACATATTGTATAGGCAAATTATAATTAGTTTTATCATTTATGACCTCTTCCTCGAAATTAAAATATAATAGTACCAAAAAACGTTATATTAATATTTCGATCACAGATCTTCATCAGAAATTATACATTACCAAAACCGCTTTTGGTAATGTATAATTTCTGATGAAGATCTGTGATCGAAATATCAATATAACGTTTTTTGGTACTATTATATTTTAATTTCGAGGAAGAGGTCATAAATGATAAAACTAATTATAATTTGCTTAGTATTTTCGACATTTCAATAAAGGCCAAAGATAATGGCTATCTCAGTTCAAAACCAATACAAAGGTGAAACATTCCATTTAAGCAAATATGCATGACCACATCATCATCAATGACAAAAACTGACTTAAAGGTTGAATTTTGTCACTACAAGGGAAGGAATATGCATCTCACTATGTCAATTCTGAATCTGCCAGGTATAAATCACTGTTGTGCAACACTTGACCCCAACATCGCTAGAAAGTCAGGCACTTCCTATATTTTCCATCAATGGGAATGCTTGCATCATCACTTTTCCAATATGAAAAAGTGTGTTCCATTTATATAATTAGACAGCAATGAGCAAAACTAAGACTTATACCTGTAAGACGCACAATTCCAGTCAAATATTGTTTGTTAATACTCAATAGACAGCCGGTGATGTGCAATATGACTGGCATGGTGTGTCTTATTCATCTATATAGGGTTCTCTCTCTCTCTCCTTCATGACTTTCCTCAAATGCCTTCCCCAACATGTTACATGATGGAACCCAACAAGGTAAGAATACAAGGTAAGGGTTGGAAAAACCTGGGTATTTCATAAAAAACCACAGGGCAGTATTTCTTGTGGGTTTAAATACTGACACACATTGCAACAACTGAGGGCTGGTATTGAAAAAGGTCTTGAGCACCCCAATCATTTTCCCACTTATAGCATGCATAATGTACACGATTGTAATGTATAATTATTCCTTTGATTGATGTGATCAGTTAAAATGGCTTAACATGTTCATTATCATTGAACACATACAAAGTTAACCAATTTTAAACTTCACATCCTTTATCTGAACATGTTCCAAAACAAAAATGCATTAAAATGTCAGCCTGAACACTCTTGAATTTCATGCCATAGGTAACAATATTGGTGTTGCGACATGATCTCCTGTCTGGTCACTCACATGGTGTCATCGACATCCTCAACAATTGTTTCCACCATCACTGCTCCCTGAGAACGCCTCTGCCCCCCCCCCCCTCCATCGTTGCCTGAAGACGGCTCTGTCCCTCAATCAGTCAGTCAAACTATCAAGGATAAAACTACATAGGATACACCCTAGAAAGTTACGATTGATAGTGATAGTACAGTTGGTGTATATAACTATAAACTACATCCCTGCATATGTAGCTATATCTAAGGTCAAAGTCAAACAGAGCTCAGACTGTCAATGAAGAAAGCATTTGCATCATAGCAAAAGTTTAGCATATCCTGAAGCTTAGGTAATGGTAGTTATGATGTTAATATAATATTACACCTTTTTTCAATTGAGCATGGCCAATCGTCAAAACTGTTTCAATACAGGACCAAACTTGGCGCCCTTCCCCGCGCGGTTGGTGCAGAACAGTTGACATATCTGCAAAACTAGTCGCCACAATCAGATTTCAGTTTGTCATTGAGCAAAACTTTAACATTGTGCAGGTATAAAATAGCACATCTGAAGAAAAAAAATAGGTTAATTCTAAAAGGATCGTCATTGTGCATTTAATATTGGAGCTTCTCCACAACCAAGTGTGATAATTTAAACATTTCTCAAAACAGTTTGTTCGCATTCAAAACCGTTTGGCAATGCTCTAAAATCAAAATGACTTGGAATGAGACAGAAACGCCCCCCAAAAAAGCATTGACTGTTGCACACCTCATGTCGATGACACCATGTGAGTGACCAGACAGGAGATCACGTCGCAACACCAATATTGTTACCTATGGCATGAAATTCAAGGAGTGTTCAGGCTGACATTTTTGTGCATTTTTTTTGGAACATGTTCAGATAAAGGATGTGAAGTTTAAAATTGGTTAACTTTGTATGTGTTCAATGATAATGAACATGTTAAGCCATTTTAACTGATCACATCAATCAAAGGAATAATTATACATTGCAATCGTGTACATTATGCATGCTATAAGTGGGTATGGTATATGTTAGCAATGCTTGATCGGGACAATAATGCACTGTTGTTAGTATAGCCACCTATACAAACAGATTGCATTTTGTGGTGAAACAAGACAGGATGCTGCTTTGAATTTCTAATATAATAAAACAATTGGCTCATATTTTATACATGCCATAATTTTCCAGCCTTTTTTCTAAATTTACTTGACTGGTGGAACAGTGTAGGAATGATTTCATCTTGTGGTATTCAGTGATGAACGTAAGATCATAAAATACATAAAAGAGACCATCAAATTTTGGTATTAGCTGTGCAGGCATCACACTTCTGTACACCAGCTGTAGATAGCGTAACAAGGGGCGGGCGGTGAAGCCAGCTTGATGACATCACTGGGAGAGTATTTTTCACTATCGGTGGTGGAAACAATTGTAATAACATAATCAAACCTGACCTAACCTTTATAGCAACTATGGTCACAGGGACCCACGTTTAGAATGCTCCGCTCGCATTTGCTCGCTGCACTGCAGAACCTACCGAGGGCTGTCGCCTGTCGCCTGTCGTCATCAAGCGGGCAGCACTGTCCGACCCTTATTACACTACTTACAGCTGGTGTACAGAAGTGTGATGCCTGCGCAGCTAATACCTACATTTCTCAAGCTTCCACAATTTGAATCTTGCTTCTTGCAAGAAATAACATTGAACGTAAATGTGATCTTGCCACCGACAGCCATCACACCAAGGTCAACCTGGTTTCACCTAAACCACCCCTACCTCATGTGCACTGTCCGACCCTTGTTACACTACCTACAGTTGGTGTACGGAAGTGTGATGCCTGCACAGCTAATACCTAAATTTCTCAAGCTTCCACAATTTGAATCTTGCTTCTTGCAAGAAATAGCATTGAACGTAAATGTGATCTTGCCACCGACAGCCATCACACCAAGGTCAACCTGGTTGCACCTAAACCACCCCCTACCTCATGTATCAGGGAAGATATTGACGATCCATCACCATTGCAAGAGTGGAATCACGTCACTCAAGCTTGTGTCAAAAAGCTTGGCTGTGCCATCAAATGACAATATTCATAGCAATAAATTAAATTAATCATGTAAATAGAAAAGAAACTGCAGTTCTAAAGGAACAGTTGTGAGGGATTGCATATATGAAAACTATAATTTCAAATTTGCATCTCCCTCACCCAAAGAACAGTTTTACCTGAGTTTTCGAAGGTCGGCCAAAAGCAAACGAAAAAGGATGTATTAGGTATCAGAATTAAAGGAAATCGCTTTGCCAGTATGTCAAAACATTTGCAGGCCATGAAAACAAAACTTACCAGCATAGGTACAATGTTTTCAGGCACGCACAGCTCGCTACTCCCGGAGATCACAGCAAATATTCAGTCGCAAACAAAAATGGTGACACATCTTGGTGCCGGCGTGGCGACTAGTATAGCTATCAAGCCTGCAAAATCATCTTCCACAAGTCCCAAACAAATGACATCATCAACAAACACCAAGGCTACCTAAATGGGCTGCTTCGTAATCTATATGCATGGGAACAGCGTGTCAAAGCTGGATCAGCTGAGTATGGCGAGTCTGTGGCTATTTCTATATGCAGCATAAGGCTTGTCAGCAGCTGGTAAATGAAGGAGGATGGACCTTTTCATTTAAGAAGTCAAAAACCAATCCCATCCATGCTGTGTTGTTTGAATAGCTTAGTGACAAGGGTAAGCCTGATCCCTTATTTCAAAACAAGGCTACTTACACTGCCCAGGTATTCTACAGGTATTCTTACCCTGCCCAGACTCTTATAAGGTTGTGTTATTTGAATACCAACAGGGCGATGGCTTGTTTGAAGCCCTTGTTTTGACATATAGCTTGTTAATATTTTTTACAGTGTATCGTGCGTGACGGACAATATATACGGCAAAAATGCTGAACAGTTTTGCTCTTGGAGTCTATGGGTCTATGGGTCATTTTGGTTGCCTCAGCGCAACTTTAAATGATCTTATGGGGGATTTGGACGGATTTAGCATCACAATAGGTGGAGTGCGTCACGAAGAAATACGTACTTGTGACGTCACTTCATTAGTCATGATACACTAATTTGTTTCAGATGGCTGGACCGTTTGCTAGGATCCAACCGGCGTCAGGATCTGGCAGGGCTCTTCGGAGCTCCTCTGAGCCCTCTGGCAGGTCTCTTCGGAGGACTCAGGGGACTCGGAACAGGTCAGAATCGCCCATAATATACAACGTCACATGGGTGTCATAACTGTCGCAACATAACCCATTTGTTGGACTGATATCGTGACCCCGTTAGTTGATTTCATGGCCGACAGGGCAGTCCATAACGATTGACGGGGTAACGTTTGTCGACAGGACCGATTTTCGGTGTGATTATCGCCATCATCGTGGTGGTTGTCATAGTTGTCACCGTCGCCTACGTCGGCACCGTGCTCAGCTCGTCGGGCAGAGGACTGGACACTGACGATTGGGATGTGGACCACTCGGTCTGGATGGACCAGCTGCACAAGGACTTCGAGCAGTCATGGGCGGAGCAGTAGTGGGCGATTGTGAGAATATGTCTCACAACAGAGCCCGTAACGGCAGATATATATATATAATGTTGGAACTGTCAGAAGTGACCACTCCTAGCTCCTTTGATATATTGCAGGAATAGCTCAGACACGGAATATGGAACCATATTAAACTAGCATAATAATATAGCTAAATCACAAATTCAGATGTTCTCGTTGCTTCTGATTTGTAAAGGTTGTACTTATGTGTAGATTTGACTACGGATTAATTCGTATTCCTTCCATGTCATACATTTCCTAGTTGCTGTATATTAAATCTACTCTGGTAGCAGAAGGCAGACAATGTGCTATAATCGATGTTGGGTGAAAACTTTGTCCTTGTTTATAATTTCATAGATAACTGTACGTAACTAACGTACAGTACTATCTGCGCATGTTGTCTTCATCAGAATAATTACATTTGTTTCCATTGTAGTCAATTTCAGTAATATGTATCAAAATATGTTTGTTAAGTTATGTTATCGGCACCTGACTGAATCTCGGAAATGCTGACGTGCTTTTAACTGTTTTGGATGCTTTGTATTTTATCTTTGTTATTTTCTCATAGGAAACTAGAATGATGGATTTATTGTTATTGTTACGGATATGTTCAGAGACGTTGAGATCAGGTTTCTCGGGGAAGCTACTAGACCACTGATGCATGTTTTTTTGAAGCTGAATGATTTATTGCTGTTTTTGTTGATAAAGCAATGGTTATGTGAAATATATTTTACGAAGTTCTGGAATTAACTAATACTAGACCGTTCACCCGTTAACCAGTTGTGATTTTTTAGATATAGCTCTAACATAAGTAAATAACGAGCGCATGCAAATGTGGTAACATGCAGGGGTGTTAAAAGTGCCTTGAGCGGCCCCGACCAAAAGTGTCACAGAAAAAATGACCCCGGCTAAAAAACATGACCCCAGCTGAGATAGGGTCATTTGTCTGTATCCCCGGTCAAGCGTGGTACGGCACGATATATCACCAGTCTGTGTGAAGTCTGTCGCTAGCGACACCTGCCTAATCGGGGGTAGTGACATAGACAATAGATGCCGCCACGTGGTTTGCAATATACCAGGATTTTCGCAACACTACTTAACACCATTTGTGACCACGTACAAACTACAATGTTAATATAAATGTAACGGTTCTTCGCATTTTAACCCGCGCATTGCAGGGGCTCTGCGCCGAACACGAACTGCAGGGGGGGTGATTTCCGCCTCCCCTGAGATCTCGAAAACTACGCAACGTAGCGAGAAGCAGGAAAAGGCATTTGATAGATTCATACATGTTCAATCAAAAGTATAAAGTGTTCTTTTAGGTCAGGTCAAAATTGAGGTCACCAGAGGTCATCAAAGGTCAAAATTTTCCATTTTTTTCCTGTTTTAGGACATCGCTTCAGAAATTCCCATATAACTAAGAAACGATGATAGTTATAAACAAACGGAAAAAAGCAAACGCCAGTCAGTGAAATTTGTAATCGCTGGGATGTCCTCAGATTTGATCTCAGGTCAATATTTGAGGCTCCAGAGGTCAGAAAGGAAAACAAATGCCGTTTTTTTCCTAAATCGTTTTTTGCAATTTACTTTTTAGTTAATAAAGATAACGGAAAACGGTTTACGCCATTGTGTTTATCTTGTCAAGGCACTTTGAATTATACATACGGTGACCTTGTTAAGTCAACTTAAAAATTTGGCCTAAGGTCAAGGTCAAGTGGTGATCCAAGTAGGGCATGTTGCATATGGGAAGACGTGTCTCGACGAGACAAACACATTGATGTCTGTTTTAATTTTCTATCTTCCTTATGTCCAGAGTTATTGACAAAAAATGATGGTGACCTCGCATGACCTCAAATGACCCAATAGGGGTCACTGAGCAAAACTTACACTTGGATTATCAATAATATCCTATAATAACATGGTCCAGAAGTAATTGGAGTAGCATCATGCATATTCTTGAAATAAGAAGCATTTGTATATTTCCCCATTGACTTTTTATGGGGAGATTACGAAATTGACCTGACCTTAGGTCACCGATATCTAAATTCCGAGATAAACGAATTGTAAGTACTGATGCCCTCATGACATCCTGTAAGTTTAAACCTGGTCGATGAAAAACTCTGGCTTTGGCACAACTGCAAACATTTTTGGTGGTGGGGTCACTTGACCTGGTCTGGTGACCTGACTTGAGATGACCCGAGTCTATTTTTTTGGCAAAGTGTGCGCATTTGATGTCCTAACAGGTGTACCAAAACCCGGCGGCGCGCAGCGCCGCTGTTTTTTCGCTATCTTTGAAAAACCTGAGTGGGGGGGGGGCGGAAATCAACCCCCTGCAGTGCGCGGGTTAAATTCGACACGTCTGGCTCTCAAACTGGTGCATTAAACACCATATTCCCTCGTTTAAGCAAAATGTGCAGGTGAAACGGCATATGGTGAATGTCTGAAACATCTTCAAATTTTGAAATAATTTATCAACAAAAATGATATACCCCGTTTAAGTTCCAGACTCACCAGCTCTGGAGCTGTTTTCTTCTGGGTGTTCTGGGCTGTGCAGGCTGTCACCTCTGCTCTGAGTAGCTGGGATACCGGACTGGCCCGGTGTCACGCCGGTTGTTGGATCGTCAGGATCTGGAAACAGGGTTCTAGGATTGCTTTGGAGCTGAGATACGGAGTGGAAAACTCTGGCTACAAATAAGCATAAAGATTGGAAAATTCAGCGAAAAAACACATGTGCTTTATGAATACCCAATTACCCGCTCACCAGAATATAATATTACCTATTACCTATTGATTGATAACATATTGATTGAAGCATACAAGATCCTGACAGGAAAAGCAACGTGGACTCCAGTCAATTCCTTCAATTAACCCTCGCCCTACGCGGGGGCCTGACAGCCCCCCCCCTGAGGTTTTTCTTGAATAGCTTTTTGTGCCTTATCAATACCCAATTACCCGCTCACCAGAATATAATATTACCTATTCCCTATTGATTGAATACCTATTGATTGAAGCATACAAGATCCTGACAGGAAAAGCAACGTGGACCCCAATCAATTCCTTCAATTAACCCTCGCCCTACGCGGGTGCCTGACAGCCCCCCCCCCCTTGAGGTTTTTCTTGAATGGCTTTTTACACGTGCGGCGCATCTTGCTAAAATTTTCGGTAACTGAGTTTTTTACAATTATACGCATGCTGTACAATTTATTTCAAATTGGTTAAGTAGTTTGGGAAATAATCATGTTTTGATGACGTCATGTTGGTGGAAAAAATATGAACAAAATGATTGAAAACATTATTCTAAAGGGAATTGCAAACGCAATTCACCAAAGATACAAAATGGCATTCTCTTTCAAATGGCAATCTCGGATTTGAAAAAAAATTGGGTTTTTGAGCCCTAAAGTAAAAAAACAATGATGTTTTTTTGGAAAAAATCCCCACAATCAAAATTTTCAAAGATGTTAGAAAAACCGGAATATATGTGCAGAGACAACTGAGTATGGACAATACCCATGCCAAATTTCAAAGCAATATCATCATTGTGATGGAGTGATAGATCCCTAAGTGTAAGAAACTGACGACGTCATTTTTTAATAACTTTTTATGACTTGTGTTTTGACAAGATACGAACAAATAATTACCTTTTCTGTATTTCAGAGCCAAAACTGGTCTAGCAACATGCCGTTTATTTACATTGATTAATTTCTAATTTTGAGATTTTCTGAAGTGCAAAATCGCAGTTCTGGACGTGGTAAATGCAAGGCCATTCACTTGACCTGGAAGGTCACCAGTTGCTCTAAAACCTAAACATCGCAAACTGTTAAATGCCTCCCATGACAGGCAACATGCTGGTTTTTACCGCATTGCTCTAAGTTGCTTGGGTTGGAAGTTAACAGGGGATCCTGTCAACACTCCCCCCGTAGGGCGAAGGTGAAAAAAGCTCCCGTAGGGCGAGGGTTAACCCTCGCCCTACGGGGGGGGGGCTGCCAGCCCCCCCCCCCCCAGAGGTTTTTCTTGAATAACTTTTGACACATGAAGTGCATCTTGCTGACATTTTTGGTAGCTGAGTTAATAACAATTATACGTAGGCTGTAAAAAAAAAATTCCTACTGCTATACTCACACCGATTATATGCCGACAATGATACATTTTAGGGTAATGACATTCGAACAAAAACAGGAGTACTAATACAAAAGTGCGCGATTGAACCATTGTGATGAAATCGCGCTCGCAGTGACGTGGCGCACATCATACAGACATTGGAAAGGAGTCCATCCATTTCAGACCTCTCCCATCCTGCGAGCACTGGCGCCAGTGTTTCACCACACCAACCTGGTGTTCATCTGGGTGGAAGGCGTCCCCACAGTCACACCACCAGAGCGACCTCGATGTCAGATCACTGACCCAGCCCTGGCCGACGCCTCCACCGCAGCGCACCAGCCAGGACCCGAGTGGACCCACTCGTCTCACCCTGAAATTGTGGGCCGGTGGCGTTTACGGCCCCTGAAGGTGGCAATTCTCTCAGTTCCCTCGTCGTCAGTGTCAGAAGAGGGCCAGTGTGGCAGAGATGGAGGCAGGTAGCCGCGGCGTGGCAGTGTTACAGCATCCGACCCTGGTCTGTCCGTCACTGCCCCCAGCCTGCCTCCCCGCAGACACAACTCACAAGACAGCCGGCAGCAGCCAGACACGACGTCAACAGACACGACGTCACCAGCTCGTCAGCCAGCAGCAGCCAGACACGACGTCACCAGCTCGTCATCCGGCAGCAGCCAGACACGACGTCACCAGCTTGTCAGCCGGCAGCAGCCAGACCACCTGACCAGCTACGCCAGCCGATGGAGTATTTTGGGAGATAACAATGTTTTGATGACGTCATATTGGTAAAACAAAGAGAAATATTGGAAAAATCATAGAAAACAGAGTTTTAAAGAAAATTGCAAACTCAATTAACCTAAGATACAAAATGGCATTCTATTGCAAATGGCTATCTCGTATTTTCAAAATTTTGGGTTTTTGACCTCTAAAATAAAGAAAAATTATTTTTTGGGAAAAATCCCCACAAAATCACAAATTTTCAAAGATATTAGAAAAACCGGAATATATGTGAGAGAAATGAGTATGGACCATACTCATACCAAATTTCAAAGCAATATCTCCATTATTCACTGAGTGATGGCTTCCTAAGTGTAAGAAACTGATGAAGTCATTTTTTTAATAACTTTTTTTGACTTTTTTTGACAAAATACGAACAATTTTTTTAAAATTTCTGAGCCAAAACTGGTCTAGTAACATGCACTTTTATTGACATTTATCAATTTCTCATTTTGAGGTTTTCTGAAGAGCAAAATCGCTGTTCTGGACGTGGTAAATCCGAGGTTATTCACTTGACCTGGAAGGTCACGCGTTGACCTGAAACCTAAAAATCGCGTCCAGTTAGATTCCTCTCATGACAGGCAACATGCTGGTTCTTACTGCATTGCTCTAAGTTGCTTGGTTTGGAAGTTAACCGGGGGGGGGGGCCTCTCAGGCAAAGGTCAAAAAAGCTCCCGTAGGGCGAGGATTAAACAAGTATGACAGAACAAGATGACACAGTAAGAAGCTGAAAACGCGTAGGTCAACACTCAACACACCTATCAAGACTCAAGTTCTTTGCAAACAGAATTGTCACACCGTGGAATGAACTCCCACAAGAAGTGGTATCTGCTGAGTCAACCACCTTGTTCAAAAACATACTTGACCAACACTGGGCCACAAAATATCATGTCAGTCTGCCCTAAAACATGGAGAGTTCACGAAGAAGTAAGCACTGAATAGGCCCTGTCTACACCCAGCTCACCCAACCTAAACCTAAACCTAAACCTATGCCAATTATTGCCTCTCTTTTCCTCCACAGGTTGTTCATGTCATAATATCCATAAATCAGAATCAGGGTTTCAATTATCCAACACACTTAAACAATTAAGAAGTGAGAAATTCACAATAAAACTTGGGAAAAAGAGTGGAAATATAGTAGGTATCCATAGGGCGTCATTTTCCAACCAAATTTGCAATGCTAGTCTGGAAAGAATCACACAATTATTCACATTCATACAGCCTCAATGTTTTGGACAAGCACTATGTTGTGAGTTCTGACATCTATATTTGCTGTTAGCCTCGCATGTCTTGTCTCACCAATCCACACATATTGAAACAAATCAAAGCATACTTGGTAGCAATCTATTCTCAACAGAAAATAGGCAATACCCTGGACTGACGCAATATCGATATAATTACTGTGTATTTTCCACAACACAGTCAAACATGCGGCATGCCAGAGCAATCTTTAACCGCCATGCCGGGGCTGGTTGCGTGCTATGTAATTCAGGAAAAGTTGCACTAATAATGAATAAGCTTATGGTAAATGTTCAAAAAATTCATGCAAAATATCAAAGCATTATAGCTGACTGTAACAGACAAGTTTCACTGATTGTAATTAACTGCAGATGGAAACTCAAGTATATATACATATAGAACTCTAAACAATTCATAATATATGCAAGCATGCTGTGCATGGTGAATAATCTCAAAATTTGGTGTGGCCAAGGGATATTCTGGTGTCATTTTTTTCTTCTGATTTCCAAACCGCATTCGTAACTCCCTCTCCAAAACAGGAGCCTGGAACCGCCTATGCTGGACCGAATTTTTTGCAAAATTTTGACACAACACGCGCCATTCAATTTTCGGAAAAGTCACAAAGTTTCATGACGCTAGGCTTAACAATTTAGAAGCGGCAAGTGAAAAACCACCGGGGGTGGGGCAGAAACTGCCTCCCCGCAGGGAAGAGGGTTCCTCTTCCCTGCGGGGAGGCAGTTTCTGCCCCACCCCCGGTGGTTTTTCACTTGCCGCTTCTAAATTGTTAAGCCTAGCGTCATGAAACTTTGTGACTTTTCCGAAAATTGAATGGCGCATGTTGTGTCAAAATTTTGCAAAAAATTCGGTCCAGCATAGGCGGTTCCAGGCTCCTGTTTTGGGGAGGGAGTTACGAATGCGGTTTGGCGGCGTATACTTCCTTTGTGGTTTGCGGTGCAATAAATGCGTCAGAAACAATTTCAATGCAATATGCATCATAGATACTGGGATTGTACATATTTTGGGGGCAGAGGCCCACTCAGAAAAAAAATAGGGAGGCGATACCCACCTTCAAATTAGGTCCAACTTCAAATGAGAAAGATAATAAAAGCGTTACGCGTATGATGCCTCCATGTTTTTTTTCCTGGATCCACCTATGCACAATATATCCAAATTAACAAATTACAACATATAATGCCTACATGTGACGTTCATGTCGTCCCAAGCAATCACGAACAGCACATATTTTTCCCAGAAAATCCCCCCCATTTTACATTCCCTGAATACGCCTATTATTTGTCTTTCCTTGTTTTCTTTTGATATATTAACCAGCGCACTGCAGAGGGGTGGGGGGTCATTTCCGCCCCCCCCCCCCCCCAACACTTGTTTCCTATCTATGGGATTGCGACGCGGAGCGAGCACAAGGCGCTAGTCTATGTTACTATTTGATAAGCGTCTGGCTGAACCTCTGTCTATCAGTCTGTCCATCTGTCTGTCTATTCGGCACCTTCCAGTTTATTCTGTATAAAAGTCCCAGTTAATTCACGTGCTGAATTGGTGCTGATAACTACATCCCGAAGATTTTAGCTAGCTATGCATAGAACATATGTGGGAGATGGGATAAGTCACCGTCCGCACCGAAGTTGGTGGGGCGGTGATCCCTTGACGGGTAATAGGTAATGATGTCCTATTCAATTACAGTTCCAGACAAGTTAATTAATGTGCTGATTTGGTGCGGATACCTCCATCCCGGAGATGCCAGCTAATCGTCCAGCGGAGAGGGCGGGTTAGCACTAGTTAAAAGCTATGCTAAGCCATTAAAAAAAAATACAAACGGGCCTCTGGAGGTCAGAGCAAGCTCTTCAGAGAAAAGAGAAAAGAGTGAGCCATCAGGAGGTCAGAGCCTTGAGGTCATAATGTGCCCTTTATAATTTATGGCCCCACTGGTGGATAGAGTGGATCCACTGGAGGTCACGGTGGGCCCTTTGCCGGCCAAACCTTGCCAATGCCAATATAGGCCCTTCGGAGAAAAGAGTGGCCCCCCTGGAGGTCAGAGTATGCTTTGCAGATAGAGCAATGCTGCATTATTATTGTGCATTGAATGTACGCTCTGCCGTTTTTCAACATCCATCCGCAAACCGATATATCTGGTTAGACCATCGCTTTTGGGGCCCCTTCGAAGCTGACCGTTGGCCCTTTTGGCCCCTTCCTGAGCAAAATCCTGGCTAAGTGTCTGACTGTCGGGGTAAAAGGCTCCTGCATTTTTTTTTATCTTGATGCAGAGGAGATTAACGCATAGGTCATGTTATGTTCCTGCTTAACTCTTGCCCGTGCAGAGTACGATCAGTGAGTGACCGTGCAGGTGGGAGGTGGGCGGCCTAAATAAGCTAGAGCTTCCATTAAAAAACAAGAGTATTGCTTGTCACGCGATGAAGCCATTCATATCCGATTTTAACCCACGCCCTACGGGGGGGGGGGGGGGGGCGGACAGCCCCCCCCCCCCTGAGTTTTTTTTATATAACTTGTTCCATATGCGGTGCATCTTGCTGAAATTTTCGGTAGCTAAGTTTACAACAATTATACTTTGGCTATAAACATGTGATTGAAATTAGTTGAGTAGTTTGGAAGAAAATTATGATTTGATGACGTCATGTTGGTAAAAAAATGAGAAATATTTGAAAAATCGTAGAATAAAGAGTTTTCTAGCAAATTGCAAACGCAATTCACCAAAGATACAAAGTGACATTCCCTTTAAAATCGAAATCTCGGATTTTCAAAACTTTGGGTTTTTGACCACTAAATTTTTTTTTTGTGAAAAATCCCCACAAAATCAAAACTTGCAAAGACATTAACAAAAAACGGAATCAATGTGAGAGAACTGAGTATGGAGAATACCTACACCAAATTTCAAAGCAATATCTTCATGTTTGACTGTGTGATGGCTCTCTAGGTGTAAGAAACTGATGACGTCATTTTTTAAATAACTTTTTTTAAACTTTTTTTGACAAGATCCGAACAAATTATTTCCTTTTCTATATTTATGAGCCAAAACTAGTCTAGTAACATGCCTTTTTATTTAGATTTATCAATTTCTAATTTTGAGGTTTTCTGAAGAGCAAAATCGCTGTTCTGGACGTGGTAAATCATATGTCATTCAATTGACCTGGAAGGTCACCCGTTGACCTGAAACCTAAAAATCTATTTTTTTTAGATTCTTCTCATGACAGGCAATATGCTAGTTCTTACCGCATTGCTTTATGTTGCTTGGTTTGCAAGTTAACAGGGGGCCCTGTCAGCCCCCCTTAGGACGAAGGTGAAAAAAGCTCCCGTAGGGCGAGGGTTAAGGTCATTAGGTGACCTCTGACGTCATGTCAATAATTTAAAATTCCACCAAATTGTAAATGTGTATAAATTGAATTTAATCGCGTTAAAATCACGAATGAGCATATAATTATGCTAAATGGGTGCCAAATTTGAAGTTAGCGTCACAAGATGTCCTAGAAACTGACAAATTCCAAAAAGGTCATGTCAGGTCATGTCAGGTCATTTGTGGTCAGTGACCTCGATTGACCTGTTGGAGCGCATGACCCCAGCAGAACATATAATTATGTAAAATGGATCCCATATTCGAAATCAGTGTCATAAAGTGTCCTAGAAAATGCCAGAAGCCAAAAAGGTAAAATGAGGTCATCGGAGGTCAGTGAGCTCGGATGACCTTTGCAAAGGTCAATCTAGTTCACAATCTCAATGGAAGCCACAACTGTCACCTGGAAACACCTGTACATATGCCCCCTAACAACAAACCCTATGCAACTGCACCAGTTACAATGGTCAATTCTTCGGGACGCCAGTTGCTCCTGACATAACCTTGAAAAACAGGTCCAAGGTCATGGTCTTGTGACCTACAACTTAATTGATTTTTTTCTTCAGAAAATGTGTCCAATTGTTCACAAGTACTGAAAGTTTCATCGCAATCGGTTGATATTTACGCAAGTTATTCCCGAAAAACCGAGGAGGGGGGTTGCATCAGCCCCCCCCCCCCCACCCTGCACTGGCGAGGGTTAAATCTGCATTCATCAACTGGTGACCCACTGAATAGACAGACCATTGACGAGTCCACCCACGTCCCACACGCTCACGGCGTTACTGTCAGCACACTGCAGCAGCCCGGTGCCGACTGGACCCAGCTTGACGGCGTTACTGTCAGCACACTGCAGCAGCCCGGTGCCGACCGGACCCATCTTGACGGCGTTACTGTCAGCACACTCCAGCAGCCCGGTGCCGACCGGAGCCAGCTTGACGGCGTTACCGTCAGCACACTCCAGCAGCCCGGTGCCGACCGGAGCCAGCTTGACGGCGTTACCGTCAGCACACTCCAGCAGCCCGGTGCCGACCGGACCCAGCTTGACGGCGTTAATGTCAGCACACTGCAGCAGCCCGTTGCCGACCGGACCCAGCTTGACGGCGTTACTGTCAGCACACTGCAGCAGCCCGGTGCCGACCGGACCCAGCTTGACGGCGTTACTGTCAGCACACTCCAGCAGCCCGGTGCCGACCGGACCCAGCTGGACGGCGTTACTGTCAGCACACTCCAGCAGCCCGGTGCCGACCGGACCCAGCTTGACGGCGTTACTGTCAGCACACTGCAGCAGCCCGGTGCCGACTGGACCCAGATTGACGGCGTTACTCTCAGCACACTCCAGCAGCCCGGTGCCGACCGTACCCAGCTTGACGGCGTTACTGTCAGCACACTGTAGCAACTCGGTGCCGACCGGACCCAGCTTGACGGCGTTACTGTCAGCACACTGCAGCAGCCGGTGCCGACCGGACCCAGTTTGACGGCGTTACTGTCAGCACACTGCAGCAGCACGGTGCCGACCGGACCCAGATTGGCAGATCACATGACAGATCAGTAGCCCGGACAAACAGCGACTCGAGACAAATCGGCCTGGCGCTCAACATCTTAACCCTATTTGTAACAGGGGGCAGATTTCTGCCCCCCCTCATGTTTCCCACTCCCCTCATGTCCACTCATGTCATGTCATGTCAAAATAGTTTTATTACACATTTACCTCACCACCATATTGATGACCTTCACACGCCTATGATTTCGAATTTTCGAAGTCACCAAAATATCTCAACCTCCAATTTAATGTAAAATGGTCCCCTATCTATTCCTATTGGTTGTGTTCAAATCGGTTGATAAACATGACAGCTGTGTTTTATCACAAATATCACTAACATTTGTAACTTTTGCCCCTTGTTGGCCCCCAATCCAAAATATGAATAGTTGTATGTTTAATAAATGTAGATGGTGTTCAGAAGAAACAAACGCCGCTTTATTTTCGAAAATCAGACGGGTAGATCTCGAGATCTCCGGGGGGGGGGGTGCAGAATCCCCCCCCCCCCCTTGTTACAAATAGGGATAGCCAGGAGCCTGTTACAAATAGGGTTAAATGCTGTTAAGATAACACGCAGAGAAATTGGCGGTTAGTTTAGTTGATTGGAATGCCATCGAATAGGGAAACTGGACAGGCCAAATTTGGAATGCCAATAAAGCTAGACGTACGCTTTCTATTGACGTTTCATTCAGGGTGGCACGAGACATATGCCACGTGCCAAGTCCTACACATACAATTAGGTGAAAATCGTCAACAGACTCCACAGATCAAACGGTTGGCGACACACACTCCATTCTTGCAGCAGGTAATGTCCATGTCACTGCGCCAGGATACCGATCGGGCCCGCGACCCAGAGGGGCGCAAGCTGCACCCCATGGAAGGTTGCAACTATGGGTCTTTTTCTTCCGTCTGCGAACTTCAGGTCTGCCAATAGGAGTGGTGCATTAGACGTACCATATGTAGTAAAACATTGCATCGTGGTTCTTTCGTTGAGACAAATCAAATAATATATGACGTGAGCCAGATATATGACGTGGGCTCTCTGCCAAACAGTGGCGTTGACCTGAAGTCAACTGATGATCGAGATGACAAGTTCAAATGTTGGCCTGGTAAGGTCACGGAATATCTTATTCAGTGCTTCTCTGCCCGAGGATCATGATGAAGAGAAAATCAAATAAGTAGCTTGCCAAGACTAGTTTGACCCTGTTGACCTTTAGTGACCTCAGTGTTAGCCTCAGGGGAGTAGGGCGCCTAAGATTGCTCCAGCCTCGCCCCAGTCCCCTGCAGATTAGCGGGATTTCACCATTAGCCGATATGGAGTGGGACCAAACACTTGACTGGCCCCCAAACACCTAGCTGGCCACCACACATTACAAACAAATTGTGGTGACACCCCCGACTGGCTTACCTGAACACAAAATGACCGAAGTATTTTTGGCAGAGCTTGTCACGTGCTATTCGACGCCGTTTCATTTTCTGTTCTACCTGGTGTGTTTATCTCGAGATACTAAAGGTACTGTTACTCACCTCCGGTCTGCGCAATGTTGGCTCAGATCCCAGTCAGTGCCAGTGTCGGTGCAACACATTCACAACTGCTCACCCTTTCATATTGTGTCCATACTGGCTAGCTTTCGCTGAACGCAAGCCGTTGTGCATCTGTCGTCAATGGTGAGTGCGGTTTGGAACAGTTCAACATATAAGCTCGGACGATTCCGTTGTATTCGTCACTACATTGTCCATCCTGGCACAGAAAGGTAAGGCTCGCGACAGTAACCTACTCAGAATCACAGATGTCGCTAGTACTGGAATCAGCTGCAGCGGAGCTGCGCTAGCAACCGGGTAACTCATCGGATTACTACACATTTTGCTGCATCACAGTAATGCTGAGCATAGAGGTAGTTGTACTGAGGCCACTTCCCTGGTGTGCTGTGATAGAGGTAGTTGTACTGAGGCCGCTACCGTGTTGTGCTGTGATGGAGCTAACTGTACTGAGGCCGTTACCGTGATGTGCTGTGTACTGTGCAGTGCTGCTTTATTC
Organism: Chirona hameri; assembly: GCA_036785665.1. NCBI lineage: Eukaryota > Metazoa > Arthropoda > Thecostraca > Balanomorpha > Balanidae > Chirona > Chirona hameri. The sequence goes on along the minus strand of JAXIVJ010001890.1, from coordinate 8,526 downwards.
GCCCCCAGCAAGAGGAGAAGACAGTGTGCCACTGCAGAGAGGCGGGTGTAAAGCTCCAGTGAAAGAACGAGTTGTGTTTGAGACAGCAATACAAGAGCAGCTGGCCTGCCGCCAGACATGCCAGTCCATGGTTTCAGCGAGGCCCATCATGTGCTAGAGTCTCAAATGCCGTCAATATGTTCAGTGTTCTACTTCTGAAGTGATCGAGATCATGAGTTGGTGGAAGTCACATACCATAGGATTGTCCAATTGAGCTTAGACAATTCGTAGCATCTTAAGTCCAAATAGCTCAAAGTATCTAATGTCAGGCAGTTCTAAAATATTTCATATAATATTTCAGTGCTAAATAGAAGAATCGTAAAATTATATGAACCATCTTGTTTTGCTCTCTGCGGAACAATCTAAGCAAAGAAGGCTGAATTTTGCTGATCAATGTATTGTACAGCATTGTTTCGATGCATGCAATGCATTACAACATTGTGTATTGGTTTGTCAGTTAATATTCTTCAGAATATAGTGAACAGAATATAAATTCTGTTCTTCGGCTTCAGGCATCACCATGAAGGCATCATCTGTCTGCCTGCCTGCTGCTGACTGCTGTGGTGGCCGCCGCCTCTGCTGATCAGGGCTTCTACCAGCCGACCGCCCAGTCAGCCCCGCAATCCGTCCCCAGCTCCTACAGCCACTATGAATATGACTCTCCGCCGCAAAAGGAAGGGTATGTTCATTGTATTAACATGCACCTGGTTATTGTCAGAGATGAAAGAATCCAGAAACTTTCGAGAGTGGAGACTGGAAAAAGTGATACACTTCAGCGTTCACTGAAATTCTCCCCATTGTTGATAACAAAATGGGTTCTGGTTTTCGTTAAAGAGTAAAGTATATTAATGGAATCCGCATGGCCCTGGAGGGGGGGGGGGGGCTATATTGTACCCCTCCCAGATTTTCTCAATAACAAACACAATGACAGTTATCGGAGTGAATCTTTCGGTACCTAATATTGAATCAATTCGACGTCTTCTGACAAAGTTTAATTAAAATTGCACAAGTAGTTTGGAAGATAATGACGTTTTAGTGGCGTCATGTCATGAAATTTGTGGTGGAAAAACGTTAAATGTTGGTAAAATCGTAAACAATAGAGTTTTCTTACAAATTGCCATTACAAAAGTTAAAAAAAGCAAATACCATTTTCTTCCACATGGCTATCTCGGATTTTCATGATTTTTAATTTTTGATCCATTTTTTTTTCTTTAATGATTTTTTGAAAAATCCACATAAACATTAAAAAAAGATATTAAAAAACGGACGATGTAATAGTGTACCATATGTATTAGATTAACAAGTATGGACGATACCCAAACAAAATTTCAAAGCGATATCTTTATTTTTGACAGGACTTATGACTTACTTATTTATAAGTAACTCATGACGTTATTTTTGAGAATACGTGTTTTGGCTTTTAGTGACCAGATACAGACAAATAAAAGCTACCGCTATATTTCTGAGTCAAAGCTCGTCCAGACGCATGCTTTATTTTTAGATAAATCAATTTTAACTTTTAACCTTTTTGTGACCTGACCAGGCCATTATATGGGGTCAGGTCAAATACCAAGAATAACGAAAGAAATATGCATCAGGATGAACACTCATAAACATGCAAATTGTCTTGCATTGTACACATTAACAATTGACAAGCAAATACATTTTGTAATTTCAGATTAGCCGTTTTCGCGAAGGATTATTTTTCGAAACTTTTTAAAACTTTGTAAAATGTTTTCGAAGGATTCGACGGTCCGTTCTTGAAATACACAACTTCTAGATGCGATTTTTGGCAAGAAATATCCCTCATAATTGTGTAAGATGTTGGAAGGAATATAATATGTTGACGAAATTGCGGTTTGCACTCGCCTCCCGCAGCCCATTCTGGCCGCCGGGCTGTGCGGTTTGGCTTTGTCCATGTGCGTGCGGCACACTGCTTGGAAGCGGCGGCGAGCCGATGCTGGCACATCACTGCACATGCGCAGACCGACCTGTGATCCATGTCGCTGCCAGATATAGTAACTAGTATGACTGTATGCTAAACCGAACGAATGGACTCTAGACGCATATCTTCTTTAAAACGACAATTTTGTATCATAAACTTGTTATGAGCTCAATACATGTTTCCATAACTATTGAATAGTAACAATATCGCCGAATTCAGTAAATTATTTCTTGGAATGCATAATATACTAAGACTTGTATACCAAAACATTTTACAACTTTTCAGAAATGTTTCACATGTTCCTTCTTGCGCAATAATCCTTCGTGAAAACAGCTATTGTGTAACCAATAGTTTTATATTTGGTGTAAGTAGCATAAGGGCATAATTGCATCCCCCAAGATAAGATGTTTCTCAGAGGCTCTCAATGGTGCGTGTCGCTCAAAATGTTGCAGAATATGGTCTTTCTTCGAGTCATTTAGTTGATTCAATCGGCCGTTATAGGGCTTACCCGCAGCCGGCGAAGATTTCATCAATTTATGAGCCATGAGGTATACTGCTGGAAATGCTGGACACGTTTACATAATTATTTACCGTTTAGCGTTTAGTGTTCGGCAAACTTCTAGCGTCTCTAGTCTTAGTTTCTATATAGTTACTATTAATATGTATTAAGTTTGGTTTAAGTCTTACGTTTTAAGGTGTCGTTTCTGTAAGCGTTGTCCAAACCTTTTGAACTTTTGTGAGTGAATATGAAATAAGTTTCTATTGCGTGAATTCACAAAAACGATAAATGCTGCTTAACACGTGAGTCACTGGAGGAGTTTTTTTTAGCCCCCCCCCCCTTTAGGAAGATTAAAAATATATCAACAACTAATCCAGATATCAACGCCAAACTTTCAGTACCTTTCTGGGCATCATTTCTACACCTTTTGTGCAAAAATGAATTAATTTCGTCAGAAGTTTTTTTGAGCTATAGTGAATTTAGTTACGTCACTAAACACGATTTTGACACAAAATCGGCTAAATTTTGTCAGGCCGTACAAATGCCACATTTGAAGAAAAATGCAATCGAAAACGCCAGAAGGGAGAATATTGAAGGTGCTACAAACCAGTTATCTCGAAATTTCATTTGTGTTGTTGTTTTTGACCCAAAAATTAAAAAAACTTTTTTTTTGGAAAAATGGCCACAAAATCCAATATTTCAAAGATATTTTTTTTTTACGGAATATATGTCAGATAACGACATATGGGAAACTACCATACCAAATTTCAAAGTAATATATTTTTTGAAGGACATGACATAAAGTATGGGTAATTCATGACATCATATTTTGAAATAACGTTTTTTTTTGTCTTTTATTGTTCAGATACAGACAAATAAATGCCAGCACGGGAATTTTTTTAAGATAAAACTGATATAGAAACATGTTTTTTCATTTCGATTTATCAATGTAAAATTTTGACATTCCGTGCCCTGAACTTGACCTGAACTTGACACTAACTTCACGTAAATGAATGCAGGTGGTAAAATGGCTATCACTATCGAATTCTACGCGTAACAACATCCATAAAACATGTGTTGCATGACGTTCGTAGATATTTAGGGTGTAGTGACCTTTTGTGACCTGTCTTTGACCTTGATCTTTTCCAACAATCTCACTTTAGCTCATGTGGGACATGTATCATACCTTTGACAGCACTTTGGGTGATTATAGGCGCAATCGAATGCCATGGATGGCAAGTATTGTCCATAAACTCAATTATCTCGATTTTGACGCTTGACTTGACCGTGGCCTGACATGTGACCTTAATTTGAATTTGTAAGTGTGCGTTAGGTTTATCTCATTGAGCGCTTTCGAATACCGGCTTGCGCGTCCCACTGCGATCATTGGTTCTGAAGATACCGGGGGAGGGGGGTTAAAAAGCCCCCCCCCCCAGTGAGTCGTGTTACAGAATATACCCCAGTGCTGCCGGGTTAAAAACCTTACAGATATAATTTAACACAACAAATTTGGACGTTTGGTACTCCATAAATATAACCAGCAAGGAGCCGAAGTTGGCGATGAACGAGCGAGCGAGAAGGAAATATATGGTTAATTTCAACTCGATCTAGCAAATAGTTTCTGAGATACAAAACAAAAGGTGCGCGCGTGTGCACGTGCAGAAGCACCCCACCCCTGACTCGTGGGAAAGCATGGCGGCTGAGAGGTCCTTAACCACACACCACATTTTAACACAATCAGCTCAGCCGTTCCTGAGATGAGAAGTGTGCACGTGCGGACGTGCGGAGGCACCCCACCCATGACTTGTGGGAGAGTGGTGGCTGAGGGGTCCCTAACCACACACCAGATTTGCACACAATCTGCCCAGCCGTTGCGGATTTTTTACGAGAAAACACTTTTCAACACCCCGCGCAGTAGTATTCACCCACGTGAGTCAGCACTAGTCTCAAACAGGGTAGGTTGCATGGGGCTGCTCAGCAAAGAAGCCCGCTTGTCCATCAGACGTGCGGTTGCAGAGATATTGGCTTCTCAAAAGCGTCGCCACTTGCCGGACCGGGCCGGGCCGGGTTGGTCCGAGCCCTGGTTGGGCCGCTCATATTCAGATTTTTCCCATACACCACGGAAGGACGAGTGAGCGCGAAGTGTTCGCTCGTAATAAGGTCGAATAAAAACGTGATAAATCTAATGGACCCCATATCATGTACATTTTGCCCTGGCAATGATAATTTGTAGCCAATTGGTAGCCTAGTCTCATATCGTGCGTGACGGACAATATATACGGCACAAATTGCTGAACAGTTTTGCTCTTGGAGTCTATAGGTCTATGGGTCATTTTGGTTGCCTCAGCGCAACTTGAAATGATCTTATGGTGGATTAGGACGGATTTGGCAGCAAAATAGGTGCAGTGCGTCACCACGAAATACGACCTTGTGACGTCACTTAATAAGTCATGATACACTAATTTGTTTCAGATGGCTGGACCGTCTGCTGGGATCCAACCGGCGTCAGGATCTGGCAGGGCTCTTCGGAGCTCCTCTGAGCCCTCTGGCAGGTCTCTTCGGGGGACTCAGGGGACTCGGAACAGGTCAGAATCGCCCATAATATACAACGTCACATGGGTGTCATAACTGTGGCAACATAACCCATTTGTTGGACTGATATCGTTACCCCGTTAGTTGATTTCATGGCCGACAGGGCAGCCCATAACGATTGACGGGGTAACGTTTGTCGACAGGACCGATTTTCGGTGTGATTATCGCCGTCATCGTGGTGGTTGTCATAGTTGTCACCGTCGCCTACGTCCTACGCAGACGACACCCAGCTCCTCGACTCCGCCCTCCCAGCACACCTATCCCTACTAAAATCACGCCAGGAGGATACCATCATTGCGGTCCAATCCTACTTCACTGCCAACTCCTTAAAGATGTACCCCACCAAGACCACGCTCCTCCTTGTCGGTACTCCTCAAGCCCTTAAAAAGACTCCATCCTTTCAGCTCAACATCTCAAACCACACACTCAATCCCTTGCCGTCCGTGAAGATGCTGGGGGTCACCATGGACCGTAACTTGTCCTGGGAGGAGCACATTTCCAATTTAGTCAAAAAGTGCAACTCCATCCTGTTCTGTCTGTATAAAATTCGTCACCACCTCACACCCGAGACCCGTTAACTCCTAATCCAGACACACGTGTTCCCCCACATACTGTACTGCCTCTCCGTCTGGGGCGGGGCCGCTGACTGCCACCTCAGCCGGGTACAAAAGGTGATAAATTTCGCGGCAAGGATCGTCTCGGGTGCGCGGGGTCGTGATCATATCTCACCGATCGTGGAGTCGCTAGGCTGGCGTGGTATACGCGACCTCGTTGCGCGCCGCGACTGTATCGGCGTCTACAGAGCCTTAAACGATCCCCGCGCCCCGGCAGCGGTCCGATCGCTATTCATCCCTCGCACCGCTGTGAGTGAGCGCCTCACGCGGGCCGCGGTGGCTGGTGCTCTAGAACTGCCCGCTTTCCGGCTATCCATGTCGCGCAGGGCCTTTTCCTATAGGGCGGCCTCGTCTTGGAACCACCTGACGCCGGCCGTTATGGCCTCCCGGAGCCTCGCCGTGCTAAAATCCCAACTCGAAAATTGTGACGACGGTGTGTGAAAGCTTGAATTCGTTCGTTTTATTAACATAGTTACCACGATTTCTTGTGTGTGTGCGATGCGTGTTTTAAATTGTCTGTCGTGTTTTTCGTTTGTATCGCCCAACTTGTATCCCTTTCACTCGAATCGAACATTAAGCCATTTATATGGAATGATTCGCAAATACATGAACATCAAGGTCAGGTCACAATAAGGTCACAATTTGAAATTGATTAATCTAAATAAACATTGCATGTTTCTAGACTAGTTTTGTCTTTGAAATACAGTGGTGGCATTTATTTGTCTGTATCTGGTCAGTAAAAGCCAAACAACTCAATTAAAAAAAATGACGTCATGAGTTACTTATTCTTTGAGAGCCATAAGAAGTCCGTCAAAAATATAGAAATTGCTTTGAAATTTGGTTTGAACTTTGTTCATACTCGGTTCTCTAATACATCTTCCGGTTTTTTGAAAATCTTCAAACAAAAAACTTTTGTGGAAATTCAGTTCTTTGCATTTTGGGGGTCAAAACCCCAAAATTTTGAACATCCGAGACAGCCATTTTAAAGACAATGTTATTTACTTTCTTTTTAAGACTTTGATTTACGATTTGCATCAATACGCTATTTTCTACGATTTTTAAAACATTTAACGTTTTTCACCAAAAATGACATGACATGACGTCACTAAAACGTCATTATCTCCTCAAAATTCTCACGTATTTCCACCAAATTGTTACACAAGATGTAAAATTGATGCACCATAAGGTACCGAAAGTTTCACTGTGATATCTGTCATAGTTTTTAAGTTATGGAGAAAATCCGAGAGGGGGGTAAAATTTACCCCCCAGCGCCGCGCGGGTTAAGGTATGTTATCGGCACCTGACTGAATCTCGGAAGTGCTGACGTGTTTTTAACTGTTTTTGATGTTTTGTATTTGATCTTTGTTATTTTATCATAGGAAACTAGAATGATGGATTTATTGTTATTGTTACGGATATGTTCAGAGATGTTCAGATCAGGCTTCTCTGGGAAGCTACTAGACCACTTACCTGATACTGATGCATGTTTTGTTGAAGCTGCATGATTTATTGCTGTTTTTGTTGATAAAACAATGATTATGTGAAATATATTTTGCGAAGCTCTGGAATTAACCTATTTGTAATACCTATTTGTAACCACGTACAAACTACAATGTTAATATAAATGTAACGGTTGCTCGCATTTTAAATTTTACACGTCTGGATCGCAAACAGGTGCATTAAACACCATCTTCCCTCATTCAAGTAAAATGTGCAGGTGAAACGGCATATGGTGAATGCCGGAAACATCTCATAATTTTGAAATAATTTATCAGCAAAAATTATATACCCCGTTTGAGTTCTAGACTCACCAGCTCTGGAGCTGTTTTCTTCTGGGTGTTCTGGGCTGTGCAGGCTGTCACCTCTGCTCTGAGCAGCTGGGATACCGGACTGGCCCAGTATCACGCCGGTTGTTGGATCGTCATGATCTGGAAACAGGGTTCTAGGATTGCTTTGGAGCTGAGATACGGAGTGGAAAACTCTGGCTACAAATAAGTATACAGATTGGAAAATTCAGCGAAAAAACACATGTGCTTTATCAATACCCAATTACCCGCTCACCAGAATATGATATTACCTATTACCTATTGATTGAACACATATTGATTGAAGCATACAAGATCCTGAAAGGAAAAGCAAGGTGGACCCCAATAAATTCCTTCAATTAACCCTCGCCCTACAGGGGGGGGGGGGGGCTGACAGGCACCCCCGAGGTTTCTCTTGAATAGCTTTTTACACGTGCGGAGCATCTTGCTTAAAATTTCAGTAGATCAGTTTACAACTATTATACACATGCTGTAAAAATTCATGTGAAATTGGTTGAGGGGTTTGGGAGATAATCATGTTTTAATGACGTCATGCTGGTAGAAAAATATAAATATTTAAACAATGGTAGAAACAGAATTTTAAAGGAAATTGCAAACGCAATTCATCAAAGATACAAAATGCCATATTCTTAAAAATGGCAATCTTTGATTTTCAAAATTTTGGGTTTTTGACACCTAAAATAAAAATAAAACAATTATTTTTGGTTTTATAATCCCCACAAAATCAAAATTTTCACAGATGTTAGAAAAAAACGGAATATATGTGAGAAAACTGAGTATGGACAATAACCATGCCAAATTTTAAAGCAATATCTTCATTTTTGACTGAGTGATGGCTCCCTAAGTGTAAGAATCTGATGACGTCATTTTTTTATACCTTTTTTACTTTTGTTTGACAAGATACGAACAAAAAAATACTTTTCGTATTTTTGATCCAAAACTCGTCTTGGAGCACGACTTTTTATTTACATTTATTCATTCCTAATTTTGAGATTTTCTGAAGAGCAAAAT